>JAIXND010000789.1:13103084-13170584 GCA_023646645.1 Varanus salvator macromaculatus | reverse complement strand
CTTCTCCTTCACCCGCATCAAGAGGCTCTTTAGTTCCTCTTCACTTTCTGCAATTAACACCTCCTAAAACGTGGGCATGGGCATGGGCATGGGTAAGTTCTGGCGTGTTTTTTCTGTTTCAAAGCATCACAGAGAGAAATAACATAGATATACTTCTGTTAGTTGTGTAAATGTTTACTATCCAGACTGAAGCCTGGGTGCTGCGGGAACGCTTCACATGTTTCATAGCTTTTATGCCACGGATAATGGCTGTGTCATTTGTCATAAAGCCACACTTGAAGGAGTGACGAATGTGTCAGCAGGGAAGGTCAAGGCCAAACCAAGCAATTCATTACACGGATACAAGCAGGTATGCATGTTCAGGACCAGTGAAGGCCGGAATGGCTGTAATCCGTTCCCCGTTTCCCTGTGCTGCATCCACAGGGAAAATTCACTTCCTCCCCTGGCCAGCCAGAGGAGAGTTCTCATTGACAGCAAACTTAGGTGGGAAAGTTTAAATATCTCCCCTTCCCCCAACACACCATCATACCAATTCCCCCTCATGGCTGATAGTTGAACAATAACATTAGCCCAAGTTAAATGCACTTTTTCTTGTTTTAAGTAACAAAACTAGCCATACTAAGAGCTTATGCACATTCATATATCATCTAGTTTTGGTCCTCAGTCCACATCAGAAAGCAAAAGGATATAATTACATTTGTTTTTAAGGATATTTAAAATAAGTGTTTAGTACTGCACATCTCTGAAAGCCTTGACAAGGACAAAATCTTAAAATTCCATTAATACTAAATATTATTTCTGATGTTCCATTATTCCGAACATGCTTTTCATTTTATCCTCAGTTTTTCTATAGGCTTTGTAGCAAGTACTAAAATACCTTGAGGTGCTGTTCTAAAGAACAATTCAGTCAGATGGTTGGCATTGCTTTAGACGTCTCATGGTCTCACATCATAGCTACCCTCTGGCATTTCCTACAGTTTCCTTATCACTGTCACAGAGAAAAAAAATCTTATAAATTATATATTCAAAATATGTTTTCCCAGCTTCTGTTTGGTTTTCAGATATTCTCAATGCTTATTCTAAGAGATACTCCTGAGGCCTTTGAAAAGTATCAGAAACTAACACCACTTAACCCACAAGAAATAAGATTGACATTTAAAGCTTAGACCATCATGGGGTTAGGATAAGAAAATCAATTCTATGTGGCTAATGCTAGGTAATGTGGGTCATTTCCTTGAGATTTCGACTCATATTGTATAATTTTGTTCAGTTTTCCAAATGCTAGGGACATGACAGTTGAAATGCCAGTCCTGTAAAGGAAATTAATCAAAGTGCAAGCATTGTTACAGCTGTGTTTTTAAAGATATTCTCCCCTATTTCTTACATTTATTTTCAATGAGTAGCTGGTTTAGTAAGGAATTTAATTATTTTGACTACTTGTCATGTTTACACCTTACTTATTTGTACAGTAAGTTTATCAACTGCTGTAGAGAGAGTAGTGATTCCTGGAGTTGAGACTGAAACAAATCATTTGCAAATGCTGAGGAAATGTTTTGCAACAACCAGAACTTTGTTTTGCTGTCCCTGCCACATGCTCTTTACTTGCTGAAGAGACAAGCTGCCCTGAACACTGAAATTGCTTTACCTCTTCAGCAGAAAGAAATGCTGAGACAGAAAGGGAAAATCCAGTTGATTGCATAATTCTCAGTCATACATACTGTCCTTTCTGTTGGTCTTGACCTGTGCCTGCAAGAATATTGTGTGTTAATACGTAAACTAGAAAGATGGGCTATACAAAGTCAGGAAATTTTAATGGATGGGTTTGGCCTGGAAGCTCAAGCGACAGCTAACTTTGGTCCAAAATACAAAAGTGCATGGAATAACAGACTGAAGAAAGAGGTGGGATAGATGGACAACATCAAGTGTATGACAAGGAAGCAGAAGGATGAATTTGGCTTGGTAATAAATAGGTCACTTCAATCTCTCTCCAGTGTTTGTTCATCTACTTATATATTTATCTATTTTCTTTACTGCCCAGCAGTCAAAGTTCTCTGGGTAGTTCACAGCAGCAAGCACAGAATGAGTCTTATAAGAATGTTTTGTTCTTATAAGGAAACACTCAAGACTTAATGAGACACCTGTAGTTGAGGTTGAAGGAGTTTGAGATGTTATAACGGGGGTGTGTTTAGTTAATGAAGGGTGAAAATTAATTGTCATACTGATTTAGATATGAGGGGTTCTTATACTGTTGTGGACTGTTTGAACATTAATATACAGAACACACATGAAATACAAGGTTGTGCCACACAGCGGACTTAGACGGCAGTAGCCTGAAATTGTTTTAATGCTCATCAGGGCAGAATATTTCCTTGTGCCACGTGATCATTTTTCAGCAGAGTTGCATAACTGCTCTACCAAGCCAAATTAAGCCCACTAGCCACATATTGTGGGCACCTGCCAGGTCCTTGACAATCCATCTGTTTTTGCATTCCTGAGTATAAAGCGAAATCAGAAGGCTTTTTAATAAGCTCCTGGTGGGCTGCCTTACTTACTAGAAGTTGCATTGACTTTGTTGGTCACAAGTTGTGCTGACTGTTCTAAGCAAAGTTCAAAGACAGTATATTTCCTACAATCAATAATTGAGCATTCTATGATACAGACTGGGAAACAAAGAATACTTCCTAAGGAATAACCCCATAAAAGATAATAGGATTACTACGAACCAAGGATTTAAAGATCTGATTCACACATGCATGTGTATAATAATAATTATTTTTTATCATGGTTACTAGCACTTCTTGGCTTCATGCTGAATCTGCTAATGGTCTCCACTGAAATATATTATGCTTGAATTGATATTGGGTGTATATGGAATTTTTAATACGAGGTTTATTTTTGCATGCATTTCTCACTGGATGCCGTGAAATGCTTCAATGATATTGAAGGCATGTTTGGCTTCAAGAAGAATTTAAGAGATCATTGTGCTCATAATCTATAATTTCAGATTCTTCTTACTCATTATTTAAATATAACTGACTAGGTTATCCTCCTGACAACAATATTTTTGATGATGGCAAACAACTTTCTAGTAAATGTTTGATGGTATTACTTATTCATAAGATAAATGAATTGTGAGATGTGTGATTGCCTGATGATGTACTCATTTAGTTGTTCTTTTCCCCTTTTCCTAATGTCTGTCATGTTGGATTTACAAATGGAACAGAGTGACCTTTGAAACGATGATGGAAACGAAGAGATAAACACAACTTGAAAGGACAAACCAATTAATATAAATTGTTGCACATAAAACTGATTTGAGTCTGTTGCTATCTATGTAAACCTTTTCAATGCTTACCAGAACAAAGAGAGCAAAGACATGATATGACGTAGGCAAGGTACAGTGTGTGTTTTCATAAACTTTTCCATAAATACACCCGCCAGCTGTGCCTTCCCCTGAAGCAAGCTAAATTGTTTCTCGGTTTCAAGTGCAAAAGATGTCTAAAAAACTTGTGAAGAAATACCATAATTCTAGGTCGATGTTTGCACAGGATTGCAAGTCCAGTTTGCAGATGTTGATCCTCATGGCAGACTAGGCGGTATCCTTCATATTTCTCATCCAGAGTAGCACCAGCGAAAGCTTTCGCACTTCCAGAAAGAGGAAAGCAAACACACAGCTGCAATTGTCTCCCACTTGTGCTTGGCGCCACCACCCCCATCAGCAACCCTGCTCCAGCATCACCTCGCCTCCTATGGTGTCCTCTTTCCCCCCTCATCAGCATGTGCTTGCCTCCCACTCTCCTGCCCTCTGACTGCTTTCTTCTCTCCTCTCTCCCCTGCCTGCATCCTCTTTTCCCGCTCCTCCACCCTCTCTATCTTCTCTGCCCTAGTGCATTTCTCCCTCCCTCAACCAAATGCCTATTGTGTCTCTATTCTCAGCTTCCTCAGATCGATGGTGTGGTGTCTTCCCCATGTTGCTACTCTTTCGAGAGTCACATTGTCCAGAAAGGTGATTGTGTGGCCTTTCCCTTATCTGGCTTTGTGGTATTGAATGTCATTGGTGATTTTCCTTGACTTCACCCATCTCCTTGCTGGTTGCGTTGAGAATATCTTGAAAGGGAGTGGAAACAGCTGCAGCAATGGATGAGTGGAAGGGCAGCCAGTTCTTCTTGGGGCAGGCCCTCTCCCCAGGAGAACAAGGAGAACAGTGAAGGAGGCTCCGATTCACCACTCCTTGTGGTGGGCCACCTGAGGTAGACACCTCACCCTCTTTCATGGGAGGAATTGCTCAAACCCAAAGTGTTCCAAAATGCATAGGGGATGTGGCACACGATGAGGGAAAAAATGCTCTATTTTAGCCATGGATTAAAATTTTTTGAAACATCATGATTGATTGATTGATTGATTGATTTCCGGAGCTGCCAAATAGCTGAAGTTCTCTGGGAGGGTCAGAACCATTTCTCAAAATCATAGAAAAGAAATATAACAGAAATACAGATACACTTAAAAGCATAATATAAAACTCCAAGATACGCATTTCAAACTGTGCAAAACTGTAAAGACAGCTTAATTGGCACCTAAGGTTGAAAATGTTTTGTTCTTTAGCAGTCTATTGATGACCAGTTTTATGCATGCTCATCCAGTCTTTTTTTTTTTTCTACAACAAAAATATTTTCTCACAACATCCTTGCAGGTTTTATTCTTAAGTCCTAGGCTTGTCATGTTACCTAGAAATTTTTTTTTCCACTGAGTTCCTTAGATGGGCGACACCTGAAATACACAGTATAATTTCCATCATGTTCATATAAGTAGAAAAGTAAATGTAAATGGGAAAACACATTCTTTTTCACATTTCCTAGAAATAGGCAAGCTCTTCTTGGATTAATTTAGGAATGTTCACAGATAATTCCAAGAAGTGAAAAAACCTTGAAACTGAAAAAGGCTGCATCACTTATCTTCTCATTGGTGGAAAACATATAATGTTTCAGGAAACTCTGGAGTTCCCTGGAATATATTACAAAACCTACTGAAGTGGGATTTTAGGTAAAGATTCTAAATCATTCAGGATCCTATTACTAGTATTTTAATTCATTTTCCCTTGAAAAGCTGCTCAGATTTATCTTCATGCTGCTCCTTTTGTAAACATTTTACAATTATCTCTTTCCTCCTGACTTTTTCTTCCTACTTTTGCTTGATGCATTTAATTGATTTTTGAAGCAATATAATGTTAAAATAAAATATTCCAGTCCTTGGATTTTTTAATGGTGTATTTCTTTCTTCTGCAGTTGGCCTGTAATGATCAAACCGTTTATCATCCTGAAATCAATACATCTGTCTTGGATGTTCTTGTTTAGGAATTTACAGCATCTTTATCTCTCTGCTTCCATCTCTCTCATGTATTTATTTTCTCCTAAAGAATAAAAGTTCTTTTCAATGCATCTTATAAACCCTGTGCACATGTTCTCTTTACAGGCTTAATTACAAAATATGATCAATTTAATAGAAAGGTTTCAAAATATCATTATTGCTCTACAAGTAGGAGGGATGGGGAAAAGACAAGCTTGACATTTTAAAACACTTGAATTAGACAGAGTTTCACTACTAATTGATTTTTAAAAGAGTTCCCTGGAAAAGTGAACTCTGAAATGTTTGGAAGTGCCTTGGCTGCATTCCAGAACATTTACTACAAAGCATAACTAGACAGTTTTGCTGCCACTGAAAGCGTGTGTTCTATGCATAGCCTGTTCTAATTTCGTATCCCAGCTGTACACTGACATATCAAGCTTCATACATTTCTTACATTTTCTGATTATTAGATATTCAGGTGGCTCAAAGTAAAATACTAGGCATCATGACTTCATCCAAAGACTACTTTCTGTTAAGTTCATAAAACAAGCTGTAGATTAATCTGCCAATTCTGCAGTGGTATTGATTTCATTATTTTAAAAAGCAGTGCATGTAGATTTCTACCCTGGATGGTGTTCTTGCATTTAAATTCTTTGGAAGAAATTCCAGTTCAAGTGTTCAGGGGTACCATCGATCACCATGAAAATGGCCCACTTTTTGTGACATCGCTGTGTTGCTACTTAGTGCACAATTCTACCTATTTTAATGCAGTTGAAATCAGTAAGACTTGAGCACTTTGGATATCCTAGCCTGCAGCCCTCCTACTTTGGGGTAAGCTCTGTTGAACTTAGCACGACTCCTGCAAGAATATGGATAGGGAGATGTTGTATAGCCATTTAGAATTCTTTTTTTCCTTGGCTGAAGTTGAAATAAGAGGTTTTCTATTTTGCTGTGCATGTATGAAGCTTTGATCTTCTTCCCTCCCACACCTGTTCAGACAGCTTAATAAAAAGCAGATGCATACAAAATAAATGGCATTTCCTGGGGTGTGGAGTGAAGCATCCCCCAAAGATGGACAGAATATCCTGGATGCAAACATGAAATAAATACTGCTATACTGGATATGTACATTAAAAGTATGGCATAGAAATCAGTAAGAACAGGAAATGAACATAGTGCTAAGGAGTAGAAAGAAAGTTCCGAAATGGTAATTTTCTTGTACTTCAATTTCTTTCTTGCTTCACGGTATTACAATGGACCAGCAAGTCAAGGCATTCTAAGAGATCTTAATAACAAACAATCGGAGCAAGCTTCTTTCTGCGTTGCGTTTCTTTTTCAGACAGTCATGCAGTGACAAGCATCGGAAATGTGCTAACCATTGCTCTCTTTGCAGCCATATCTCAGAATATTATAAAGGATCATTTTCTGTGCCTAATATATTGTACCTTGTGCATTTCATGAATGTGAAGATGCTTAGCCTGCCCATACATGCTATGCAAAGCAGAATTTCTATGCATTCCAAGAGAAAAATGGATTGTGGACAGTTTTAGCATGGGTGAACATCTGAACAGAAGTATTTTCTTGTTTCTCCATCAGAAAACAAAGTGGTATAAGTGCCTCAGTTAAGTAAATACAAATTTTAGCCTTTTATAGAAGAGTAAGTGACAGATACCCCACTTATGGAATGTGCTCCCCAGAGAGGCTCGCCTGGCGCGGTCATTATTTGTTTTTCGGTGCCAGGCGAAGACCTTTTGATTTAAGAAATATTTTAATTGTTAAATTATTAATTTTAAATTGCTATTTATTGTTATTGTTGTTTATATATTTTTACTTTTCAGACTATGAGATGGGCCAGTTTTAAATTGTGTATTGTTTTCAAATTGTATTTTCAATTTGTATTTTCATATGTTGTTAGCCACCCCGAGGCTTGTTTGCAAGGGAGCGGCATACAAATTTGTAAAATAAATAAATAAATAAATAAATAAAATAAAATAAAATACCTTGTTGTAATCATTTATACACACAAGATACCTTGTTCATGCATGTCAGTTGCTCCAGAACCACTCAACAAACCATGCTCATGCATTTGGTGCTTTCTTTAGATATACCTATGTTAGTAGGTATATCATAATTCCTGAAATTATGCTGTTAGAATCAACCAGGACTTCCTACTTGCACTGGCAGCCCTAAACTCCTGAAGATGGATTTTGGCCTACGATGAGGTTTCGTAGGCCAAAACCATCCTTTCTTTGATTTCATCCACATCCTGCCTTTTCCATAGGCCATTCTGTAGGATTGCCCCAGTGCTTCATTTTGATGTTGACTGTAATCATATCAGCTCCAGTGTTTTCAGCCTACTGCTTGATTCATTGTAGTGTTGTTAGACACGAAATTGTGTCCGACCCATCGCGACCCCATAGACAACATTCCTCCACACCTTCCTGTCCTCCACCATCCCCCGGAGTCCACTCAAGCTCACACCGACTGCTTCAATTACTCCATCCAGCCACCTCATCCTCTGCCGTCCCCTTCTTTTGCCATCTATTGTTCCCAGCATTAGGCTCTTCTCCAGGGAGTCCTTCCTTCTCATTAGGTGGCCAAAGTATCTTCAGTATCTGGCCTTCTAAAGAGCAGTCAGGGTTGACCTCCTCTAGGACTGACTGGTTTGATTGCCTTGCAGTCCAAGGGATTCGCAGGAGTCTCCTCCAGCACCACAATTCAAAGGCCTCAATTCTTCAGTGCTCAGCCTTCCCTATGGTCCAGCTTTCACAGCCATACATTGCAACTGGGAAAACCATAGCCTTGACTATACGCACTTTTGTTGGCAGGGTGATGTCTCTGCTTTTTAGTATGCTGTCTAGATTTGCCATAGCTTTCCTCCCCAGGAGCCAAGCGTCTTTTAATTTCTTGGCTGCAGTTCCCATCTGCGGTGATCTTGGAGCCCAGGAAAATAAAATCTGTGACTACCCCCATTTCTTCCCCATCTATTTGCCCGGAAGTGAGAGGACTGGATGCCATGATCTTAGTTTTCTTAATGTTGAGTTTCAAGCCAACTTTTGCGCGCTCCTCCTTCACCCGCATCAAGAGGCTCTTTAGTTCCTCTTCACTTTCTGCCATGAGAGTGGTATCATCTGCATATCTGAGGTTGTTGATATTTCTCCCAGCAATCTTGATTCCAACTGGTGATTCATCTAGCCCTGCCTTTCTCATGATGTGCTCTGCATATAAGTTAAATAGGCAGGGTGACAGTATACAGCCTTGACAAACTCTTTTCTCAATTTTGAATCAATCAATGGTTCTGTGTCCAGTTCTCACTGTTGCGTCTTGACCCACATATAGGTTTCTCAAGAGACATAGTGATGACATATAAAAGTATGTTAAGCATTCCTGACAATTTTTGGGTGCAGTCCTTGTCTCTAGTATATTTCTCTAGATGTGGGAAAACACATTGCTCTCCAAATATTGGTGGACTACAGTTCCCATTAGCCTTATCCTAGGAGCAGCAATCTGATGACATCTGGAGAGCTGCCTGTTGCCCATTCCTGATGTAGCTCTTTTTTCCCATTTGGAACAGAAATATCTGAGCATAAATCCGGATTAACACAACAATGAAGCACAGCTCGGCATGACCTGGCCCAACAACTGTTTTCACTTTTTGTAATTTGCACATGAATCACACACAAGTGTTTTATGTAACTTGGGTTCAGCTTCATGCAGTTAAAATCATTACATACCCTCAATACAGAATTGAAAATCACTTCTAGATTTTCTGTAAGTATTTTCCCCTCTTCTGCTTGCACGGTAATGCAAAATACAAAAAAGGCAAGCATTGATGTAATGGAAATGTCTTTTGCCAGGAAAAGGAATGTTCATGGGAGTCACAGAGCCCTGGGACACTGATAAAACACACTTTACCAGTGTAAATGTTTCTTCATTCATATTCGTAAATGATCCTATTTGTGTATATTTTATGCTCAGGAATCTATTCACAAGTACAGATCACGGTGCATGCTGTTAGGGGGCAGTGTCGCAAACTGCGATATCCTAGTTAGCTGAATCGATAGATTCCCTTCTAAGCATTTACCTTTTCATACATTTGGTATGGTGAAGACCCAGAAAAGCTCTGCTGCACTTGGCTGAATCTCTCGTTCTTAAAGCTTCACATGCATTTAGTCTGGGGAGATCCTCAGCTGGTCCTGGAAGTTGAATTTTTTCAGCTCTGCCTGCTTGGTGCCAGGGCTATTAAGACTGCTATTTTATTTCAGAACACACAAGGGCTATACTGAAATAGCGTCTTGCAAAGTTTGAACTACTTTGCTTTTCCAAACACCTTTTCTCTTTTCTGGGTTTCCTGTCTTACAGGGGCTCCAATGAAAAGGCTGAAATGTTTTTGCCCGTTTATCAGTAGAAATAAAGAATTATAGCTTGAGAAAAAATGTCCGTACTCTTATTCCGATCACATAAGGCTCTCTTTAATTGGTCCTTAATAAGCTTGGTTTAACTGGGATTTAAGGAAAGAACAGTGGTCATTAACATTAGCCAGATTAAGACTTTGTTAATTACCGCTGAAAGATAAGTAACATGCAGTGATGAGGTCTGAAATGTTTTTACGCTTAACAGCAAGAGAAGTTGAGCATTTTTGGTACCCAAAATGAATAAATTAAAATCTTTTTCTGCAATATATTAAAATGTATACACACCAATAAGAAATTTACTGTCTGGTGTATACAAATGCAGATTACCCCTCTTTTCATTTTATTTCTGTGGTCTGTTATTCAACAGGACGAGTGACCAATAATAATAAGTCACTCAGGGCTGCTTGTGATATGCGCATTTTAAAAAACACAAAGACATATAATTGGCATCATATGTGAAGCAGTGTTGACAGAGCCTCATACCTAATGAGCCTGTGACAGACACCTTTTCTGTGAACATTTTGTACAGTTTCTGGCACAAAGTTAAAAGGGAAAACACCTTCCAAAGGCTAACAAACTTCCAGGAACAGAACGGACTCCTAATAGTTAAATTCATGGGTCAACCCTTTGAAATCATGACAGGCTTTGAAAACAAGAGATCTTAAATAGAATTGATGTTGGGAGCTTTCTAATTGTACTTGAATCTAGTATCTAAATCCTCAGGACTGTTTCATATTTTCAAGCTTATCTATAGAACCAGAGACCATCTGTTAGTCTTGCCATAATAGCAGCGGCTTTTTCAAAACAGAGAACTGTCTTTTCTTTAAAGGCCTTGCTTCTGTGGGGTTGAAAAATGGAAGACATTGGGCAAGTTCTTATTATTGCAAAAAGTTTATAGTAACTAGCTCAAAGGGCTGCTGATACAAGCATGTTTTGGTAGAGGTGGAACAAGAGATTTGTCATTCCAGGTAAACCTGACATTCTTTTAACATTTTTCCTAGCTTTGTCCAGACCTCCCATATTTAGGTGGAACCCGAGGTGAGATCCTAGGTGAGCCTCAACATTTCTGCTCTCCCTCTAGTATTATTGTTGTTAGTCGCGAAGTCGTATCCGACCCATCGCGACCCCATGGACAACATTCCTCCAGGCCCTCCTGTCCTCCACCATTCCCCGGAGTCCACTCAAGCTCACACCAACCGCCTCTGTGACTCCAGCCACCTCATCCTCTGCCGTCCCCTTCTTCTTTTGCCATCTATTGTTCCTAGCATTAGGCTCTTCTCCAGGGAGTCCTTCCTTCTCATTAGGTGGCCAAAGTATTTGAGTTTCATCTTCACTATCTGGCCTTCTAAAGAGCAGTCAGGGTTGATCTCCTCCAGGACTGACTGATTTGATCACCTTGCGGTCCAAGGGACTCGCAGGAGTCTCCTCCAGCACCACAACTCAAAGGCCTCAATCCTTTTGCTCTCGGCCTTCCTTATGGTCCAGCTTTCACAGCCATACATTGCAACTGGGAAAACCATAGCCTTGACTATACGCACTTTTGTTGGCAGGGTGATGTCTCTGCTTTTCAGTATGCTGTCTAGATTTGCCATAGCTTTCCTCCCCAGGAGCAAGCGTCTTTTAATTTCTTGGCTGCAGTCCCCATCTGCGGTGATCTTGGAGCCCAGGAAAATAAAATCTCTCACTACCTCCATTTCTTCCCCATCTATTTGCCAGGAAGTGAAAGGACCGGATGCCATGATCTTAGTTTTCTTAATGTTGAGTTTCAAGCCAACTTTTGCGCTCTCCTCCTTCACCCACATCAAGAGGCTCTTTAGTTCCTCTTCACTTTCTGCCATGAGAGTGGTATCATCTGCATATCTGAGGTTGTTGATATTTCTCCCAGCAATCTTGATTCCAACTGGCGATTCAACTAGCCCTGCCTTTCTCATGATGTGCTCAGTTTTTCTGGAACTCCCTAGTTTTCTCAATGATCCAGCGTATGTTGGCAATTTGATCTCTAGTTCCTCTCCCTCTTCGAAATCCTGCCTGTACTTCTGGTAGTTCTCAGTCCACATACTGCTGGAGCCTAGCTTGTAGGATTTTGAGCATCACTTTGCAATGGTGCAGTAGTTTGAACATTCTTTGGCATTGCCCTTCTTGGGGATCGGAATGTAAATTGACCTTTTCCAATCCTGTGGCCACTGTTGAGTTTTCCAAATTTGCTGGCATAGTGAGTGTAGCACTTTAACTGCATCGTCTTTCAGGATTTTGAATAGCTCAGCTGGAATGCTGTCACCTCCACTAGCTTTGTTGTTGCTCAGACTTCCTAAGGCCCATTTCACTTCACATTCCAGGATGTCTGGCTCGAGGTCAGTGACCACCCCATCGTGGTTATCAGGGATGTTAAGCTCTTTCTTGTATAGTTCTTCTGTGTAATCTTGCCACCTCTTCTTAATCTCTTCTGCCTCTGTTAGGTCCCTGCCATTTTGGTCCTTTAGCATGCCCATCTTTGCATGAAATGTTCCCTTCATAACTCCAATTTTCTTGAAGAGATCCCTGGTCCTCCCTATTCTAGTGTTTTCTTCTATTTCCTTGCACTGTTCATTTAGGAAGGCATTCTTATCTCTTCTAGCTGTTCTCTGGAATTCTGCATTCAATTGTTTGTATCTTTCTCTTTCTCCCTTGCCTTTCACTTCCCTTCTTTCCTCAGCTATTTGTAAAGCTTCCTCAGTCAGCCATTTTGCTTTCTTGTATTTCTTTTTCTTTGGGATGGTTTTAGTTGCTACCTTTTGCCACCTATGGATGTTGCGAACCTCCGTCCATAGTTCTTCAGGCACTCTGTCTATTAGATCTAATTCCTTAAATCTATTTGTCACCTCTACTGTATATTCATCCGGGATATGATTTATGTCATACCTGAGTGGCCTAGTGGTTTTCCCTACTTTCTTCAACTTAAGCCTAAATTTTGCCACCAGAAGCTCATGATCTGAGCCACAGTCAGCTCCTGGTCTAGTTTTTACTGACTGTATAGAGCTTCTCCATCTTTGGCTGCAGAGCACATAGTCAATCTGATTTCTGTGTTGACCATCTGGTGATGTCCATGTGTAGAGTCGTCTCTTGGGTTGTTGGAAAAGAGTGTTTGCTATGACCATTGTATTCTCTTGACAAAATTCCACCAGCTTGTGCCCTGCTTCATTTTGTACTCCAAGGCCAAACTTGCCTGTTATTCCAGTTATCTTTTGGCTTCCTACTTTAGCATTCCAATCCCCCATGATGATAAGGACATCATTTTTTGGAGTTAATTCTTGAAGGTGTTGTAGGCCTTCATAGAACTGGTCAACTTCAGCCTCTTCAGCACCAGTGGTTGGGGCATAGACTTGGACTATTGTGATGTTGAATGGTTTGCCTTGGATTCGAACTGAGATCATTCTGTCATTTTGGAAATTGTATCCCAGTACTGCTTTTCCTACTCTTTTATTGACTATGAAGGCTACTCCATTTCTTCTGAGGGATTCTTGCCCACAGTAGTATACCTGATGGTCATCTGAACTAAATTCACCCATGCCTGTCCATTTTAGTTCACTGATTCCTAAGATGTTGATGTTCAGTCTTGTCATCTCTTGTTTGACCACATCCAACTTGCCTTGATTCATGGATCTTACATTCCAGGTTCCTATGGAGTAAAGATCTTTGCAGCATCGGACTTTCCTTTCACCTCCAGATACATCGGCAACTGAGTGTCCTTTCGGCTTTGACCCAGTCGCTTAATCCTTCTGGCACTACTAGTACTAGCTCTCCGCTCTTCCCCAGTAGCATATTGGACACCTTCTGACCTGTCATATCGTTTTGCCTTTTGGTACTGTCCATGGGGTTTTCATGGCAAAGATACTGGAGTGGGTTGCCATTTCCTTCTCCAGTGGATCACGTTTTGTCAGATCTCTCTGCTATGACCTGTCCGTCTTGGGTGACCCTGCACGGCATAGCTCATAGCTTCATTGAGGTATGCAAGCCCCTTCGCCACGACAAGGCAGTGATCCATGAAGGAGCCCTCTAGTATAGCCCATGCAAACTGTATGATTTGGAAGTCTAGAAATAAACCAACTTTTGCAAGTATGACTTCTTTATCTACTTCCAGCTTTTGGTCTCTAACCAAATATATTTGAGCCAGGTAGTCAACAAGCCATTTACATGTCCCACTTTCTGACCTTCCAGATATAGCCTTTGGAAAGACCATAATATTGTCATCTATGTATTGCTTATGCAGGGCAAAAGCCTGATGATTTCAGCGGGACCAACTGCCAAGTAGCTGTGTATAACACTTATGTTTCAGAATATTTTGTAAAATCTTTGCAAGGTGAGCAGGTAGCCCTGGACAGATTGTTGCAATTCTTAATTGGTGGTGGTTAAAACGGTAAGATATTCCGGCAGCCTCTCAATATTTCTTTTTGCCAGCAAGCTGCAAAGGTTCAGAGCTATTTTCCCTTCACTGGCAACACCGAAATGGCCTCCTCCAACCCCAGAATCAGGGAACCCCACTGAAGTCATACAGTTCCCAGCAAGATTGCGCAGTCCCCATTCACACATTGCCTCTTTCTTCCCCTGTTCTTTTGTTGAAACGGGTATACAGTACCCATCAATGAAGGAGACACCTTTTGGTAGCAAGATAAGCTATACAGAAGCCTTGAAAGAAGGGAATTTATATATTCAAAGTGTTTTCTTGAGGTCATAAAATAACAAAAAGTAGCTAAGCAGAGATCACATTAAATGAATGCTCTAAGATAACATAAATAGAAAAGGTATTCAAAGGAGGGGAGCAGAATCTAATTTATGGATATATTTCTAAATCCCACGCTCGGTATTTTGCTCAGTGCCCTTCTGTATTTATGGAGCACTTTGATGGTAGAGCCAACAAATTAAAGGTTCTTCTTCATCAACAGCCATTTTGGCTCTGAAGAGCAGAATTGCTTCATCTCAGAAGGTCAATAGCACGGCTTGCCGTACTCGCGCACCTTCATGCGCAGAATGGCACCGTCTCTGCTGTGGAGCAGATGGTGTTCTCCAAGGCTAGATCCATTACAACAGCAGAACAGACTCCCCCGTCCGTCTCCCCACCACACACTCCCTGCAAGGCAAGGGTGGGCAGCTTCTATACGTTGTGGAGCCATCTGGTCTCCATGGACCCCGCCAGGGGCCTCAGTGCTGCCTTCGCACCTCTCAGTTTGCCACTGCAAACAAAGACAGCAAGGTCTGTTCCAGTCACCCAGCACACAAGCAAAACCACCACTCTTGTTTGCTGTTGTGCCAGAAAATTTCAGTGGCTAATGCAGCAGTGCATCCACCTGGGAGCAGGGAAAGCTGTACGTGGCCTGCATGCAGCATGGAGCTTCTGTATTGAAATGTGCTTATTCTCCTAACATGCTTTAAGATTTAAGCTCAACAGACATCTGGGTTGGTTCATTGATCTTCGGCATGGGGCTAATTGTCAGATGGCAGTGAACCTTGTCAACTGCTAATTTGCAGGCGTTGCCCTTCCTCTTATCTGCCCTGCATAACTGGGTAGCTTGCATGTCTAAAGTAAAGTGTAAGAGATGCTTAGACTGAAAGACGTACTGAGAAAGGATCCTTGCACGCATAGCCTGTTGAATATATGTACCTTTTTCCAGATGTGTGGGACCAGAACAAAATGGAAGAGCAACCAAGAAAAGCCATGCTAGCAGCTGTGCAAAGGGAGGTGAGAGTGGGAAGCAGCACGGTTCCATTAGCTCTCTTTCTCATTGTTCCCCTCTTCCCCGCCATCCCTTTTCCCTTGTGTGTTGTGTCTTGTTAGATTGTAAGCCTGCAGGCAGGGGTCGCCTTTAACTGTTATAATCTGCTTCAGAAGCTTTTTGGTTGAAGAACAGGCTACAACAAGCTAACAAACAAAATTATGCATGTTTTGAATGCAGCAGATTCAGATTAAATTCTTAGCATCCAATAAAAAGGGGGAAGAGTCAAGTACCAGCTCATGGAAGATGGGTTCTCTACCTCCAACTTTGAACTAGGTGGAAAAACAGTCTCCTGTGCATGGTGGAATTCCAGTTTAATGAGCTTTTGGTGAAGGATGAAGATGGCATCGGGGGATCCAGCACCCTTCCTCAAAGCCATGGCATGGCATCACAGGCCATTGTTCAATGCTTTGCAGGCATGTGGCTACCAAACATGTAGCAGCACTCAACATGGCTACAGGCCATAAACTTAGAAGGCTGTACGCTGGTCAGACTGCAGACACACTGCTCCAACTTTCACCTGACCATGCCGTCTCAGAAGGATGTCGAGGTTTTGTGATTCCATATGACTGCGTAGTAGCTTGCGACTTTCCAGTGAACAATCTTGCATATTGCAGCTGGTTCTGGTGACTGCCTGGAGGCCTGCAGGGAAACAAGTGGGTTACAGAACCCTTCAGGATGTAAGATGCGTCCTACCAGCTTTGTTGAATCTGCTTGTCTGTTTCCAGCATTCTCTTCCCACCATGGCTAAGCAGATGGCCACGTGACGCTATAAGCTTTGTGCTATGGGAAAGGCAGCCTTTGAAGCTGATTCAGCTGCTGCAGTTGGTCAATAGCAGGACCAACAAGATTTGTAGTGGTGACTGATGTGGTTGTATTATATTATGCTGGTACTTTGCTATCTCCCTTGGCTGCCCGTCCGTCTCTGAACTCAGCTCAGAATGCTGGTTTAAATCCTTAAAGCTCTCAAGTGCATGGGGCTAGCCCACCTGACGAGTGTGCCCTACCAATTTTAGGCCCTTCCCCTTCTCTGGCCAAGCCAGTAGCTTCAGAAGAAATGGCTTTTTCAGAGCCTCTGTTATGTTAGCAAAAAGCTTTTTACTGAGAAGCTCTTTCCTGTGCCACCTGATTTTCTCAGAAATTTAAGAACTGTTTAGGTTTTGTTTTTATCCATGTTTCCAGTTTTACTTCAGCTTGTATTCTGTGCTGCTGCTGGTTTTATCTTGTTTTAATCTGACCAGTTGCATGGCCTACTACTATTGTTATATTTTAATGTTTTTAATTAATTTTAATTAATAAGAGAATAATTGAACTATGTAGAGTTTTATCTGTGAAGAATCTGCCACCATTCCCTTTATGGGATGAACCTGGGTGCTATCATTATGAAAGGAAGACAGAAAATGTCTACCTGAAAGGAATTTTATTAAGTCTCTGGTATGTTCTCACACTCCCTGGGAAAACTGTAGATGAACCCGCAATCCTGTCTTTGCAGCAGTGGTGGCATGTTGGAGTTTGTGACATAAAGCTGCTGCAGCAGAGGACAATTCAATGGAGGAGCTCCTGTTTGATGGCTTCTGATAGTTTATAGACATGTTCTGATGGTAATAACAAAAAGAGCTTGAAATCCCAGATTCTTTGATGCTTATCTATAATATTATACAAGCTGTTGTGTCTGTGTAGGCCTCCCTGGTAAGCCAAAGAGTAGGGTATTTGGGAAAACTGCAGGGCACCAACCTTCAAAGATCATTAGGCAAGTGCTCTCAGCTTGCAGGTCATACCAAAGCCTGGAAAGAAAATAGGTGATCACACGTGATCAGTAGAAGTGCATAACACAGTTCAATGCATATGTGTGTCTGTATCCATTATTGTTGTCATTTAAGTTTTGGGTCTATATTTTCTCAACTTTAAACTTGAGATGTTGCTAAGATGACTGTATTTCCTGAAGTGTTTACAACTCCCTCCCAGTATTAATGGAAATATTTCATGCACTTGCCTCTGTTCCCCCTTGAAGAAGAATGAGGTTGAAACGTGTCACAAATCATACCTAGCTGCCAGAAAAGTTCAAATTGCTGTAAGCAGAAGTGCCAGGGGACCCTTTACCACACTGCCAAAACCATAATGTAACATTCACAATGAGATCATTGCATCATAATCCCTTCCTCAAAGTGCTTCCTTTTGTGTATCGGTCATTCGCAAGTCAAGGGAGAAAAAAGTAAGGTCCGGGGACTTCCAGTTTACAACAGGGGAGCCTTAAATCTGTATACGTTGCAGACAGATTTTAAATGCTTCAGTTCCATAATTCCTCAGAGGTTAAATGCCCGTCCTGAATCCAGATAGGCTTGTTACTTTAAACATGTGCTAAGAACGTAAGGAAAGCCATGCTGGATCAGACCACTGGCCGTGGCTTTAGCTAACTAAAAAGCAGCATATGTATTTTAAAATGTTTCTGTTCTGTTTGGATAAAACTCTAGAGGCACCATCAGTATTCTGAAGCACAGCCTAATGCTATGATCATGTATCCTATCATTTAGTATAACATCATTTAGTTAGCCATCTTCCTTTTTGCTTTATTGATTTCCTTAATGTAATTCACTGTGGCATATATCATGAATTAAGAAACCAACGAAGGAGTGCTCCGCATCTGTTGTGCAGCAACTAATACCTTCTTCCTAAATGCCTCGCCTCATCAGTGTAGGAGGAACTCTTATGCCCGCAAACACTCCTGTTCAGTCAAGGACTGAGCTGCAGAATGTATCCAGTTCAGCCCTCCAGCACAGAGATGCTTAGGTCTGAGAATGTGGGACGGAGCAAGCCTCGCCTTGTACACAGTCCCCAGTCTGGCCGAGTCGTCTGTGCTGGTGACTGGCTGCAAAACCCAGATACTGCTCCATCTCCACCCGGGCGAGCACATATACAGTGCAGAAAGACTGTACTTTAAGCGGTGACACACACCCTTAATAGTGGTGAACGTCATGTGATAGAGGGATTGTTTTCTGTGATGTACAGTATTTCTTTTCTCCTCTTATCTCTGGGCAAATAGATTTTGTGTTCTTTGGAGCATTAGAAACCCTGCAAAATCTGCAGTGGTGTGTTCTGCATCAACAGCAATGCCTCTGCTACACTCTTTCAGCTTCCTGGGAAAAAAAAAAGTCTCTCTCGCTTTCTGATCATTTACATGAAGACATAAAAACACTATACAAAAACCATAAACCTAGCTCCTACTTAATCAAAATCCTTACTTAAAATTGGTCATCTGTGATTCCTAATTTGCATTTTTGCATTGGATATTGCCCATCTTCTGTTCTGCAAAAGGGCCATACGCATATGGATTGAATCAGTATCTTTGGTAAAGTATGGAAACAAGGGTTAAGGTACATGCTATAGCAGTATACAAAATAATGGCAAGAGCTGCAGGAAGGATTTAGGTAGGGAGACTGCAATTATGCATCCAAAGAATGGTTGGGGTATTTGAGTTCACACATACATTCCTGTGAAGAATCCCAGAGGATATCTAATGACTTCAGCTGTCAAAGCTCCATTTTTCTTGTTGTCAGGAAGACACCGCCACCAACCGTCCGGCGATTCGTGACAGCACATGGGGCAACATTTCAGGGCAAACGTGAAGGGGACGAGTACCACCTATTGCCATTCCCGCTTTTACTGCAGCATCTGGTGCTCTTGGGGAGCTTTTTTGTGGGTTAGCCTAGCCTTGTTTAGTAAATGAGCTCTGACAAGATTGCAACCCAAGGAGTTGTGACCGTAAGTAGAACTGCTAGTGCCAGAAGTGTTCCAGCATCAGATACATCACCAGATATTTTGCAAGTGATGACTGTTTCCCTTCTGGGCTTGCTAATTCTCCAGGAGCTCTGTTGAGCGCAAGGGGTCTCGAACAAGAAAAGGCTGTAAAAGGAAATGACAACACTTTAAAAAAAGAGAACCAAAATATTGACATGATGTTTTACATTAACATGTACTGGCATGCTAAGTAACAAAAGTTAAAAGAAAGGATATGATGAGTAGGGCAATGAAAACCATGAAGTATATTAAATAGGATATCGTTGCTATTATTATTGGGACCATTCTTAGGGTTATTGAAATTCCTGACTTAAATTCTATGTCATCAATCTCATAGCTAAAGCGCTACTTAAAGAACAGGGCATGCAGCCTTGTTGGCCACCTACATTGTGGAGTTTTAGGAAGTATCAGGTGGGAGCGAGACTTCAGAAAGAAAAGGATATATCCCAGCATAAGCAACTGGGAACAGCAAATTCTGGAACCTGTAGATGTCCCATTGAACTTTCTCCATCAATCCGGATATCAAGGTTCTCCAAGTCCCACTTGCTCCATCCAGCTTCCAATAAGGCATTCGGGGAACTTCTTGCAAACTGTAAGCCAGGAAAAAGGATCTCAAACTTCCTCTTCCCTGGTGTGTACAAAACAGAAATGCTGCAGGACTCTCCTTGTACCAACCAGGTGCCAACTTTTATGTATCGGTCAAAGCACAGTAATGTTAAGTAGCAACTTAGGTGCTTAATGGAGGAGTACAGCCAAAATCTCCATTGTTGTTTATATGGGAAGTGTGAAATTGCTTTCCTGTTTACTCAGTCTTTGTGGGAATGAGTCAGAGGGCAAAGCCAATGTGACTCAGCCCCATAGGCCCTGCTTAGTAGAAGATGTTCTTGTTGTTCTGTGCCATCAAGTTGTCTCCAACTTATGGCAACCCTGAAATGAATGCCCTTCCAAATGTCCTATTCATGACAGTCTCGCTCAGCTCTTGCATATTCAAGGCTGTGGCTTCCTCATTAGAGTCAATCCATCTCATAGTTGCTCTTCCTTTTCATCTTCTCCCTTTGTCTTTCCCTAGGATGATTGTAGAAAATATGATGCTGGAAAAACCAAACAGGTGAATCTTCTCCATATGGAGCTAGACTATTGGCCCATTTTGTCCAATGTGATCAATTTTGTCAGTGGCTCTCAAGATTGAGGCAAAGGTCTTAGAGATACCTACTACGAGAAAACCTTATATTTGCATTGGTGGGAATTGAATCTAGAACCTTGTGCATGGTGAACCTCTGCTGTACTGGTAATCTATTTTTTTAAGCATCAAAACAAATGGGAGCACTTTAAAATCCATCACTAAACAGCAGGGGGCTCATTTATTTTATATTTTGGGGAAAAATAGTATTGCAAATGATGCTTAGGCATGACTGAATGGACACAGGTGAGCACAGAGGAATCAGAAATAGAGGCTTCAGAAAGATTTGCAGGCTCAGGAACACAACCGGCTTTTTTCACTACAAACTGTATTTTTCCAGAAGGTTGACACATGAAGGAAGCAGTTTGGAACACATGGCAGAGTTCAGATCAGGTAGCAGGAATGTGCTTTAAAAAGAAAAGTGAAAACATTTTTGCAATAGTACCAATCCATGTACCAATCCACAAATCTGGAAATAACATGAGATCTGAGTAACAAAAAGGGGGGGGGGGTGTGACCTGGACAGCATCCCTGGTCGCTTGGTGGTCCCCATGTGCTGGATTAGGCCTCTAGACCAGATGTTCCATATCCTAGTTCCATTCGCCAATTCACGCTGGGCTACACTCTCAGGTCCGCCCAGCAGAATATTTTAATTCAAAAGTGCACAACCATGTCCTGTGCACAATCTGAAATGGCTCAGTGCCAAGAACTCTGTGTCACCTTAAATGTGCAGATTCGAACCGGCGACCTTTCAATCAACCAGCCCAGCAGCACAGCAGTTTAAACCACTGCGCCACCTGCAGTCCCTTCTGTGTCACCTTACTCTTCTACAATTATGGATTAGCTTCTTTCCTGAAAAACCTTGAGCCAGAAAAGATATTGGAATATTTTTTCTGTTGTCAAAAATTTAAAATTCAGTGAAGATGCCTAGCTATCAGCCCATTTTAACATAAAAAGTAGGCTTTTATAATAATTTTATGTAGTCTTGAGGTTTTACTGTAGCAGTGCTAAAATGTTAGATCTTAAATATGCTTCATTAACCCTTTACACATAAGATAAGTGCGCATTCTGTGAAGTGTAAAAACCCACTCAGGATCAGTTTTCTACAACACCAGTTCACATTCATTGCATTCACTCAGAGCTTTAGATTCAAATGTGTTATATCTACCCATTTTCAGTAATCATTTCCTGTTCTGTTATTTTGCATAGTCAAACCAAACAATCTTACAAACTGTTTTACATTGTATAAGCTGAGATCAAAAGATATTGATGGCTACGAAGTGGTGGTGCCATCCATGGTTGGGTCTGCATATACAAGAAGTATATATATTAATGCTAACTGCAAACTGCTTCTAGGAGATGACCTATAACGCTCAAAAGTGACTTCTTTTTATTGTTAATTATCAGTAATTTCCTACAACTTGCAGTATTCCTTCTGGGTTTTTAAAAATCTCATTTATCTTTATGCAGAAATCTAGTCCAGGAATATAAATGCATCAGACTGTCCAGTTAGATCTATATGATTTACTCTTCTATAGTATACCTTATAGGAATGATTCTTAAATAATTTGTAGGCTACTTATCTGGAAGAAAAGTACATTGTATACTTTGATTTTACAAAGGGAGGGTCTTTCATCCTTCCATTTCTGAACACATTTTAAATATACTACTGTTTGTTCAAAGTTGGTCAAGTACAAATAAGAAAGGCTCAGCTAAGCATCAAGATTTGATGCAATTGTATGTCATTAGCTGATCCTGTAAATGCTTCCTCTGAGATCATGTGTATCAATCCCATATATGTACAGCACAGAGAGAAGTGCAGAAACCATGTTGAATTTCGTAGGTCTTGGGACCAGCACAGTAAGTGCTTTGGGGCATGGTGGACTGACATGCTTTCTTCAATTGTTTCTGTGTAAAATATTTTGTCTGCTTCAGCTGCTTTTATCACATATTGCTTTCAAAGTCCTGTTAAGTCCTTCTGTTGTGCATGCACCAAGAGCAGGCACTGTTAGCATGTCTGAAGTAACATCTGCTACGCCTTTTTTGTTGCTGGGGTTCATGGTATAATTAGCTCTATATTTCACCAAACACAGTTTTGCTCCCATGGCGGACAGAGCAGCATGAAGAAAACATAAATAATTGAAAATTAGAGAAACAGAAGGCAAAGTTGAGGTAGGTAGTTTGGCTGAGAAAAGGGTTAAGGAGAAAAGAAGGTCATCTCATTACAGGGAGGAATGTTGTTACAATGCGACTTGGACATGCATTTGATTTTATTTCCGAATGGTGAAAGCAAATGAAAGGTTTTCCAACAATGAAAATGAAATAAATAAGGAATAAGTCCGCCCAAGGAATATATACCTGAGAGTATGCAGGGAACCCAGGGCAGTGAAAGAGAATTCTCAGTTTTTAAGCTCCCACCTCTTCCAGGTTAAGGGAGCTCATGGAAAATACCTTGCCCAAGATCTGGCAGTTCAAAATATTGGAGAGCTGTTGGGTAATTCTCAAGATGCATCACATTTTTGTAATCACCTATTATCAGAGATTCTGTCAAGAAAAGATGACTGGGAGATGTGGGTCCTCCTATTAAAATCGGGTTTACTTTTTATCTTCTAGATATTTGAGCTACAGTAGTACCACAAACCCTGCATGGGCAGAAGGGATACAAGTTGGTCCTTTATTTGGGGATGAACCCAAGAGAAACAACAGTCTTGTGGCCCCTTAAAGTCTAATGAATGGATAATGATATATGCTTCCAGATATACCAGAGCTTATGTATCTGATGTATCAGAACTTATGTATCTGATGTACATTTATTTGATGAAGTGGTCTTTGGCCCATGGAAGCTTGCATCAAAACACATGTCAGCATTTAAGGTGCTGC
The DNA here is from genome assembly GCA_023646645.1 of Varanus salvator macromaculatus. Classification (NCBI taxonomy): domain Eukaryota; kingdom Metazoa; phylum Chordata; class Lepidosauria; order Squamata; family Varanidae; genus Varanus; species Varanus salvator. The sequence continues at coordinate 13,147,224 of JAIXND010000789.1, read as the reverse complement.
AAGGCCCTTTGATGTTTGGGCTGCAACAGAATGATGAAAATGCTTTCTGGTTATCATTACTTGTGTTGATGATGATGGTGAGGTAAGGCTTTATCCTGTGCCTTATTTGGGACTCTCTTAGCCAAAGCCATGCCATTGTTCTCTGATTCTGAGCATAAGTCCTGTCTGCACCTCCATCTCCAACTGTCCCAAGGTACAAAATCAGGCAGGGGACCTTTAACAGTTTGAGACAGCAACAACACTTGTCAGCCTACATAAGGCTTTTATTTCCTGCTGAGACAACATCCTCCTGTTTTTCAGCCAACTCTCTGCAGTCCTGTCTTCTTCTTCACTTGTTCTCACCGCCATCAGATGCTCCCTGCTTCTTTGTGAGCTTCAAGGAAACAGATAATGGTGCCTGCATTGTACAGAACAACATGTGCTATGCAATATGAGTGTCCCCAGTGTAACACTCACCAGAGGACTCTACCCCAAGCCTAAATTATAGCAACAGAAAGCATGAATACAGGATTGAGGGACTTAATATCTGTATTCTCATTTGGCTCTGTATCCAAGTGCGAAGGAGGTATTCTTCTGTGTGTTTATCCTTCAAATGCAAAAATCCCTGCATTGTTGATCTGACAGCAAAAATGTTTTGAGGCCACAATGCTTAGACAGAAAAGTCCCGCTGTTCCTAGCGTTCACCAACCAGCACAGCTAATTGGCAAATGCCAGGACTTGTAGGTCTTCTTTCTGTCTAAACATGTGGATGTTTGTGGCCTAAGCTATATGAATATTTTACCTAGTAGGAGAACAGCTTCTCCCTGCTGTTGACAAGACCTTGCAATGGTGGGCAGTGTGTGTGTGTGGGGGGGGGGTCTATTTAGTTTTTCTGCCCAAACTTTTTACAAAGAAATGTCAAGCCAAATGTCAGTCATTCACACAGCTATTCAGCATTGCAAGTACATCCTCCTCCTCTGTATTTTTGGGCTCATAGGCTTTTATCAATCCAGCAAAAGTTCATGTTGCATATTTACACTGTGTAGTTTTGAAACAAAAAAGCCCTTTCATTTTCGACATTTATCTAAATAAATGGAAAAATTATCAGTACTTTTAAAATACATGGATCGCAGATTCAGTGAAGCCATATAATCTCAAGAAGTAACTCTCCCCATATTGATGAGAAAATAAATAGACTCACCCCCAAATGCGCTTGTATTTCTCCTCCTTTTCAGCCTATAGCACATGAATGGATTCTTCAGAATTCAGAATGCAGAAAAATTAAACCGAAATCATGTACAAGAGTTAAACTTAAGCAATATTTTAGATTATGTAAAACTGAATTTTCAATGATTGTACATTTTGAAGAATCAGGAGTAAGGAATGCATATTACTGAAGATTCTGCATCTTCTGCTCCTCTATGACTTACACACTGTTTTGGCTTACAACAGTCTGCTCAGTGTGGAATGGTGACCGCATTGCTGTCCTTGCCCTCTGTTTACAAAATTACTTCGGTTTCAGATGCATCCCCTTTCAATGCCTGGACTTTTAGAAGTTGTTTTGGTACATTGCTAATGATTATCATTGTGTGTTTGTGTGCATGTGTGCGTGAGGTGAGGGGCTCTAATCCAGTGCTGTCACCCTCAACCTCATTTGCGTGCCACAAGTGGATAAACATATTTGCATTCAAATACCTCAATCCTGATTCCTGCAGACAATCTGAGATGGTTTTGCTGGTCCCCTCCAAACTCTTAAAGAATAGCCACTAGTTAGAATGAGCACTACTCAGACAGGCAGATCAACAGTGTGACTCAGCATAGCATTTATACACACACGCACCTCAACACCGATTAAGACCTCCTTAAGTTCATGGCAGTCTGTTGGATCCAAGAGAAAACTCAGGTGGTCCTAGGGAGTGCAAGGCCCTCTGGCTGGCAACCTCAACGTAGCTGATTGGTTGTGCACTATTTCCGGAAAATGCCCCAAGACATTATACTGGCTGTCAACTAATTCATGGTGATCCTTTTTAGAAGTGATGTTGAATATGCATGTATACATGCTCACTCAGGGCTCGGTATGTGAAGATGACTACTGTGCATTTGTCGAGCAGAGCTGTGCCTGGGATGCTTTTATGGAAAAGCATAAAACGTTGGTGCGAGTTGCCATGTGATTTACCATGAGCCATTCGCTGCCGTGCGCACACACGGGCAATATCTCATGCCCCCATGTCATACAACGATTGCCATTTTTCAGCCCACAACTGGGGCACAGAGCTTTGCTAGATTATATTGCTGAAACAATGAACGCTCTGTCCAACCACGAATGTATTTTTGTATAGAAGAATGAGAGCTCAATTCTTCATGAGCACCGAAGGCAGTTTCTCAGCTCAGAATTATATAAGTGCGCTCTGTACATGAAGCGCTAGTTGGTAGAACTCAAGGTTCTAGAAAAAACAGTGTAGATCCTACAGAGGCTGAACTCTGCTTACCCCTGGGTAGAAGGCATTGTGAGCTTATGATATGAGCTGTTTATGTGCTATATAACAGCTCCCATCCTGCCTAATCTTGGAAACTAAGCAAGGTCGGGCCTGGTTGAAATCTGAATGGGTGGCTTAATGTTATGAACCATCCAGAGAGCTTCAGCTACAGGTGATGTAGGCATGTAATTAATAATAATAAAAGTCAGTTTTATTATTAAAGTTGGTATACCCTTTGAATAAAGTTCTCGCATAGGCAGTCCCTACACTGTGCAGATATTTTTAAATTCATTTGGACATATAAATGAGGAGACACTACTTTATGTTGCTAAGCCACTGAGCAAAAATATACTCAGCAGCTTGTGCTTTCTTTGGAAATAAATCCCACATAGCAGGCTTCAAGGGGCTGATCTTGTAGTTCTCACAGAGTCTGGGCTGTACTGTTTAGACATCAGGTGGAGAGTTCACATGATTAAGTGCCCATGATTAAATGTTTCTCCCTCTGTGCCAAAACAACTAAATAACAACAATTCCAAATAGAAGCTGGCAGATCAAGGGCAAGAGGTCTCTGAGACATGCTGGTTTTTCCATGTGGAGGGACTCTGAGTGTGTGTTCAGGGATGTGTACCCATGCTTGCCACCAGAAGTGGTATAGGCCAGACACAGGTTGATACTTAAGTGAGAATTGAATGCAGGTGTGCATGGGGAGCCTAGAGTACATGAACTGCTGTCAGTCGGTTTAAGCCAAATAAAAGTTAAGATATGTGTGAATCCTGGCACTTTTCCTTGCTGGGTGCTGCTAGAAGAAAGGATTATGAAACCAGTTGACTATTAATGTTACTACAAAGCCTGGATGATATGCAATTAATAGACTGCTTCCATGTTATGCATTATATATAAAGTAATAAATACACATTTCTTTTTATGAGTGAAGGTTTCTTTCTTTCATTCTAGAATTAAATGTTTGCACCTGCCTTTTCATGTACTGAGTATGAATATTCACATTACTTCCCTCCCTTCCCCTTGAGCGACCAGTCCTGAATTCTTTTCACTTAAAGAATGTGGAAGAAATGTAGTGTTGTCTTGCTTAATATATGTGGAGGTTTGTAGGCTCAATAGTGCGTCTTCCTTTTGTGGTCAACCTTTTAGCTCTTTTTATGTTGTAATGATGTATTGCTGTTAAATGGTCACAACTGAAAATAAAACTTGCCCACATTATTTCTAGGTCCTTTTATCATTTTAACTTGCATGCAGTTATACAAATTAGGTGATGCTTTTTGAGTAGATCTGCATTACTCAAAACTATGAAAGTGTTTTGACTATATCCCTCCAATACTGCCAAACAAATACCAGTAGCTAGCTGAATATAATATAGCTTTGATTTTTATTTCTTGTTGTATTTGTGCATTTGAAGGAAATGGGAAATGTGACTAGTATTTATAGGAACATTTATGTTAGAAATAAGAAACACCTTGCTGGATTGGGCCAAGCACCCACCTTTCCAGCTTCCAGTTTCCAACAGTGACCAGTCCTTGTAAAGCTGGTAAGCAGGACATGAAACCAACATCTCAGTACTTTTGCTTGTCTCAGGCAACTGGTAGTCACAGGTATATTGCTTCTAATCTTCAATCCCTACTTAGGCTAACCAACAGACATTGATAGACTTTCATTCTGTAAAGGCATTTATGGCATTTAAAACCAGTCATTTATAATTTTTCAGAAGGTGAAATTAGCGTGCAATGCTCCACTTTACATGTAGAATGAGGGTTCCAGGGCTCAGAGTCTATGGTTTTAGGCACAGGGTAAACACGGGGAAGAAGCAAATCTTGTGCAGGTCTACCAAGCCCAATGACTTGCCAAAGTGGCTTCCACTTTCACTGGTGTTGAGAATTTTTGAGAAATAGTAAATACTATAGCAATAATTTATTAAGGTAAGGTAAGCCTCACCTGCCATCTACAAAGTAGGTGGCATGAATGACAGTCAGCTACCAACAGCACCTCTACATGAGTTCTTTCCAGATGAGAAACTGGTGGTGGTTCCCATCTAGCATGGAGCACACCTGTGTTACTGTCATAATGGTGACTTGATCAAGCCAGTTCTTCAGCCTTGGCAAATCTAGTCTGTGTTGCTCTCATCACTTGTTGCTAATAAGGGAAGGTATTTCCTGAGCAGAAACATCCACTCACAGTTCATTCTGCAGGTTTTTAGAATCTGCATCGGGTCCATAAATCAACTAAAACACAATAATAATAATTTTACATGTTTTGACTTTTCATCTGTACAGTATGGCTCTACACAGCATTTCTGTGCTTTTAAATATGTGTATTGCTCACTAAACCCAAGACATAAAACATTACCAATATTTTCTAATTAATATTTACTCTTTTCTAAAGCTATTATAAGGACACTTAATGCACAGCCTAAAATGAGAGTTGACAATTGCAAATACAAACCAACCAACATTGTAATAAAATCAATACTTACATTTCCCTTGGGGGCACTATTTGCTGTTTGCTGTGCAATTTCCTTAATGGAATAGCAGTTATGTTTGCAGAAACCTTGTAACTACCATCTTTATGCTTTAACTAAAAGCAGCTTTCTTGAAGTAGTTTAAAAAAAGAAAAGGGGGGGACCCCTTGAGTTCCTATTAAAAATGCTATGAGCATTTTGTAGTTTATTCATACAACAGTTCAAAGAAGACCATAATTCTAACTGGAATATTTCTGGAAGTTTGGTCTTTAAATTAACCTTTTTTGGATCTAGGCTGGTCAACAGCATTTTAGCACTCTATTTGGACACTTATGTATTGCGATATTTAAAGTTCTGTGAATATGCACAACATTTTATGTGCGTGGCAGTCTGATAATTAAATTATGAAAGTGCTTTGCTTTGCATGCACTTCCTTTAACAAAACTTTTTTTAAAAAAATCTAGATACAATGATGATCTCCAAAAGGAAATAGATAACAGAGAACCAACCATGAGAAGCCTTATCCAATATGTCACTGTTTTAATTTACTTAATGATACCAGTTGCTTCTAAGTGTGATACAGGTCTGTATAGGGAAATTTGGCACATCTCTAGGGCAGACTAGAGCACCTTCCCAACTTCTTCCACTAACTGTACTATAGGAAATAGCATGCCAAGAGTGGTGTATGGTCAAGGGATCAGCAGTCTACATTTTATTTTATTTTCCTAGTATTATTTAGAAGATCTCTCTCAATAAAATTCCTTTTCTTCTCTTGACCTGGTCTTCTTCCATCGATGCATTTTTGATGCCCAAGAAATGCTGGGAATTGCAGGAATTTCTGCAATGTGCTTAGGATTACATCCTTAAATTATTTTCTCCTCTAGGTTTGGTAGAGTTTTCCTTTAATGGCATTTAAAAGATCAGCAAGTACTCTAAAAATAAAGTTTATGGCACAATAGCCAAAGTGTACATCCTACAAGAAAAAGGGTGGCTGCATTTTCTCCATCCCATGTTGTTTGTCTCCAAGGCAACCCTGCCACTGTGGAACAAGCCTCCCTATTTCACCTGCTTTTCTCACTCCCAAAGACCTGCTTGATTTTCTTACTTATACGCCAGCAACAAGAGAACAAGAACTTGCCAGGGGTCATTAGTTGCTAAGACTTTAAACTAGAACTTTATCTATCTTGGAAGCTAAGCAAGGTAGGGCCTGGTTGAAATCTGGATGGGTTATTTAAAATGTTGTAAACTGCCCAGAAAGCTCCAGCTATGGGCAGAATAGAAATGTAATGTAGTAGTAGTAGTAGTATACTTTGAATTGGATATAGATAAATGCTTATGCATGTGATTCTCCTTCACAGTTCAAAACCAAGATGGGTGCTTAGCTGCATCATCCAGTGTCCATGAAGAAGTCCAAGTAATGACCTGAGCTTTCCTTAGGACCTGTTGTTGTTGTTGTTGTTGTTGTTAGTTGCAAAGTCACACCCGACCCATCATGACCCCATGGACAACATTCCTCCAGGCTTTCCTGTCCTCCACCATCGCCCGGAGTCCACCTAAGCTCACACCGACTGCTTCAGTGACCCCATCCAGCCACCTCATCCTCTGCCGTCCCCTTCTTCTTTTGCTGTCAATTGTTCCCAGTCCTTCCTCCTCATTAGGTGGCCAAAGTATTTGAGTTTCATCTTCACTATCTGGCCTTCTAAAGAGCAGTCAGGGTTGATCTCCTCTAGGACTGACTGGTTTGATCTCCTATGCAGGAATCTAAACTGGAGATATAAAGAGCCAATTGATAGTGAATACTTTATCTTCTTCAGGCGTGCTCTTTTTATCCTCTAATTAGCCCCACCTCCTCCAAAGCTATTCCAGGAGGTGGGAGAAGGCTTTGAAGCAGCATTCCATGTGACATTAGATGCCATTACCAGAAGAAAAGCTGGGCATTCACTTCACCTGTCCATGTAGAGGCCTATTGGATCCCATCTGGGTCCCTTGATACGTATTTTTGTTGCTGCTGTTGGATTATTCCTTTTGTGTTGTAGGTGTTTTCAGGAAAACATCTTTATAATTCTTATTCCTGCTCAGAGGGAAAAAAAGAAAATGCCGCACATTTGTATTTCTTGATCTTATAGTCTTTTCCTAAATATTTAATTTAAAAAGAAACTCCACTGAAATTATGTAGTCAGTTGTATATTCAGCGTTAGAATATAAACATCTTCTTAATAAGCTTCTATTACTTTCATTCTTAACATGTGAAATAGTAGGTAGCAACATTTTGTTTAAAAGTTCAGTGGAGTGGGATCAGGTCCCTTTCCTTCCTGTACAGAAACTCCTGCTGACTTTATGAATAGAGCTAATAAAATGTGAATCTACATGGGTCTTGTTGAGGACCATCAGCCAATTTATTTCATTAATTTTAGTCAAAATCACTGGATGAGCTCCACTGTAGACCCATTCAAAGAAAGTTATTTTGAAACAGGATATTGGAAGTATACTCCATAGGGCAGCAAAAGTAGCTTTATGTGGTGATGGTAGCATTTTTGGACTGTGATAAAGCAGAGCCCTTGTCAAATCGAAATCTTTAATAAACATACAGAACTGTTGCTTAGCTTTTCACGTTACAGCAAGGCTCCAAGCTTCTTTGTGATTCCTCTTGAAGATCTGATTGTTGAGAATGAGAGTCGCATTATTTATTTATATATATCTCTATAAAAGCTACCATCCCCAGTCACATTATTACATATTGCAAACAATGTCTTCCAGCCTGCTGAAAGCTTCGAACAGCCCTCCTGTACCTACCAAATGTAATTGATACAGAATAGTTGATATATATAACAGCTGCAGTAACAAGGTTCTGATGTCTCTCCTTTAATCTACCTTTCCCTCTTGCCAGTTTATTATGTTTTGAATTTATGCTTTTTGTAGATCTGTGAGTTATCTTTCTTATGGAAATTAATCTTTTTAGAAGATTTGTGCTCTCATTTTCAAACACTAATACATGCATTCAAGTATCCCATTATTCAGGACCAGCTGGCTTTTTATCTAGTGATATTTACTTCAAAAAGCCAAGCTAAATGCTATCATAGATTAATTCTAAGGGCACAGGAGAGCTGTTTTTTTTCTCCTTTTTTTTGGGGCGGGGGAAGAAAAAGAGATTTGGTAATTACTTAGAATATTGTAATAAAATCACAGAACATGTCAAAAATGTGTTATCTAATCTGTCATAATGGAAAACCGAAAGAGAGGGAAAAGGGATAATTCACTAAGAAAGCATTATCCGAAGATTGCGCGGGTGGTAGATGTTTCTTTTTTTCCTTCTAAATCCCTTTCACCCCACCCAGGAGTCGAAAGACAAAACTCCCTCGCTTTGTAACAAACACTTAACATGATATTTGTATGTGTATTTTGGTCATTTGCTGTACAGAATATCAATGCAAGGTTTGATATATTGCACTGAGTCTCCAAACTTGCATGTCACAAAAGGCAAACTTGGCATCTACAGACATTTAAGCAGTGGAAGGTCCCTCAGACTACTCATATCTAGGATGCTCCAATTTTTGGACCAGAGGAAGTTGTGTCTTGGATAAATACTTATTAGAGTGATTCATAAGAATAGACTAAATTGGTAGGAGAAGGAAAAGTATGGGCATTGCTTCTCAGTGGCAAAAAGTCTCACCACTGATGGCCTCGCCAACTTGTCTGTTCAGTTGCAAGATTGAGGCATTTTGTATAAAAACAAATGCTTTAAAACATGTTAGGATCATTTACTGCTATGTATACCGTTGTTCGTTTGGGTATTGTGTTTTATTAGAATCATTTTGATCACGATGCATCAATAATACACCAGACTTAAAATTCAAACCCACATGTGATGCTCAGCATTTACTGGTGTACATCAGAAAAGTGGGAAATGAGTAATTTTGGACGTGAGTAAAATCCATCTGGGATTGTCATCAATCACATGTGGATATTAACATCCACCATTTCTTAACATTCTGTGTAACAGAGCATGCATAGAATGTGCTTGTGCCGGCATGCATGTTTGTACGTAGATGCAATCCCAACCAAGCAGCACTGAAATTTTGAAAAGGATATTCTCTGCTGCAATTTCTTACATAAATCAAACTGGAAATAAGACACATTTTACAATTCAATTTAAGATCCCACTGAGACAATAATGTTGCAAGCTGTGCATTTTGCAAAGTAATATAGTAATGTCTAGTTTGCATTTTTTAAAAACCAAATTAATCACACTTTATTGAATATGTTGAAGCAAACCTAAAATTCATCTATTATTAAAAAATCTTGTGCAACAAACACAAACTATATTTTATACATAAAGGACAAACTCATTTATTCATTAGGATAAAACACTTGGAGTTTGCATTTTGTAACTATAAAAGAAATGACATTTGCTACCTCCAGAATTTTGAATATTTAAACACATACTATAGAAAATAGGCTGCTTGAAAAATTGTTCTAATATAGCACATTGTTTGTCCAGCAAACTACTGCTGAAATCCCATGAAAGCAAATGAAAGAGTAGCCACAGTTTTTCTAGGTGGCAGCTCAAGGTTTGTCTGTAGCAGCTAAAACAGTAGCTAAAGCTCCCAATGTCTTCCTTTCAGCCATCCCAAAGAGAGAGGGGAGGGGGAGAATGGCTAGCTTGAGGTAGGAATGGCACACGCTGTGTTGGAGCTTCCCCTCCAAGCAATCGTGGGCTTCCTCTTGTGCTCAGCCTGGTCTTCCAAGGACAGCTGAGCAGAGGCAGTCCGCAAAGCAGGCCACGCTCCAGTTGTGTAACTCGCAGTGTCTGGCTTGGAAGAGAGATACAGCAGGTGGGGAGGCTGCTTTCCGGACAGGTGCCCCACAGCCAAGCACCCTGTGGCCAGCCTTCTTTGGTATGAGAAGCAGCCGCCGTTTGAGCAGCTTCTGTGGTGAATGAATGGGCACTGCTATGAGTTGAGGGGGGTGGCTTTCCTTTGGCACAAGGAGCAGCTGCTCAAGTCCAGGAGCAGGAGCTGCTTGTGCACCCGCAAATGCTGGGTGCGTCCATCAGGAACTCCGGCTCAGAGTCTCCACAGAGTGGACTGGAGTCCAGGAATCCTTGGATGGATTGCTTGCACATCTCTAGCATCAGCCTCTTTCATGTTAAGGCCAAACTTTGTTTAGAGTTACTGTAGAATCATAGAATAGTAGAGTTGGAAGGAGCAAGAAGACGAGTGGGTCCAGCCCCCAGATCATCAAGTGACACCATCCCACTCAGATGACTGTTTAATTTCTTCTTGAATCTCTCTAGTGTGGAAGAGCCCGCAACCTTCCTTGGCGGCTGATTCCTATCATATTGCTCTGACAGTGAGGAAACCTCCTGATATCTAGCCTGAATCTGAGTTGTTGCAGCTTGAGTTGGTTATTCCGTGTCCTACACTCTGGTATAAACAAGAAGAGGTCTTGACTTTCCTCCTTGTGACAGCCTTTGAGGTGCTTATAGAGTGATAATATAAGTACCTGGCTTATGTCCAAGCCAAGCCAGTCTTGCACTCTTGAAAACAGGGTGATCAATTCTGCTTTCCCTACAATAAAAATAGTAACAGGGCAGAAGTGTCGTGAGGCATACTTCTTCCTCCAAGCAACATCAGTCCCACCAGCATTTCTTAATGATCTTTATTACTTAAGAATCTCTGAGCATACACAAAGTGAGGTGAAAGACCCTTTCTACTGTTCTTTTCCCAAAGCTCTTTCTGAGCCCATCTGGGTCTCACCTCCAGGGAAGGTGCACTGTGAAAATGGACACACCTCGACTCCTGCCATGCCCATAATTGGGCTTCCCTCCAGTGAGGAGGGCAAGTGACCAAGTATACCTCTTCAGGGGATGGGAATTCTCCCTGAGACAGACTTCCCATTTTGATGTCTCCTCTCTCAGGTTATAATTAATCATCATTCCCGTGCTGGGTTGACTGGTCTCCTTGCCTACTCTTGGGCTAATTTCCCCACTGCCATCTCCTCATTGTATCTCAGGACCATGAATCACAGATGGAGTCTGAGCTATTTCAAAAACAGACTTATCCTTGAAATAGGAATCTGAACCATCAATACAACCAGCTTGGGAGTCTCCTTGGGAGTCTCCTGTTAGTGTGCCTGAAGTTCGACAGAGCATGTGCACACAACAAAAAGAGCTTATCATGCAAAGTTCTCTGTTGGATTGTGTCTATTAACAGCATTAGAAATATCTAGTATGATGAATTAAATTGACCTATTAACTGTAGTTAACTAGAAAATGTGGCATCTGGAATCACAGTGCATACCCTTAGTATTAGTTAAAGGAAGAATAGTAGTTTTTAAAAAATCAATACAAAGAATATTATTTCAGTAGGAGCATTTGGATGTTTCTTTTTATTTTGAGATAAAGACCAACCACATGTTGTTGGTATAGAAAGAAGGGTGTCTATTTTCCTGCTCCTTTCCAAAATTTTTAGTGGTTCACTTTCTTAAATCGCTAGTCATGAAGAACAGCTTTGTCAGCTTTGTTAACATGGAACATCAGTGGCTGTTAATACCTAACCTTGACGAAAAAAAGAATTCTGCTGAAGTCTGATGATGTTCTCTTTGCAGGTATTTATGTAATACATGATTTCTCCTTTAATTGTGCTCTGTATTAAATACAGAACTTTAAATCTGAAGATCTCAGCATACTTTAGAGAGGTGTTGTCATGCTTCCATATGGTAACTAATTTCAGCTTCATTACGGAAAAGTAGAGTGGCGTGCATATTGACATCTTGAGAAAGAAGAACCAGATACTTGATTTGGAGGATTATAATGAAGAGAACCCATCCTTTAGTTGGAGACCCAAAATGATTAATGTTTCACATATGAATTATAGGCATTTTCAACATGAACAGGGAGCACACAAATAATGCAATATGAACCTGGAGACCGGACAGCAATTGGGGTTCAGGTACGTGATCCCAAACTCTTAGAACTGTCTCCCATGCTTAGCAGGAAAATTTGGGTGATAACTTGAAAGTCCAAAGATAATTTGGAAGGTAAATCATGACATGATGCAAGTAAAATATATAGCTCCCAGCTGATGTTATTCTCATAACCCTAATGTGGGAGATGAGACTGTTTGAAGATGAGAATCACTAGTTATGGAAAAGCTGTACTTAACTCTTTTACTGTCTGCCACTTGATCGTATCAAAAGAGACATCTCAAAGTGGTTCAGCACATTCTTAAAGCAGTTTATCACATTCCACCAGATAAATTCAGTCACCATGCACTGTGTGAGCACTGACATCTTGAATAGGCCAGAATGCAAACAGTACATCAGCCACAAGAAATGCTTATTATTATTGTCCCTGTTTGTGTGTATCTTACTGGATTCATCGCTTTTAGCATAAAAAGTTTTTAAAATGGCTGCGTTCACACAACACAACTAGCAACCCTGTGTGGTTATCATGGTGTGTGTTTGTGTGTGTGTGTGTGTGCATGCATGCTGTTTATTTTACTATTACATGCCTGGCAGACAGTGGTTTCTTCTTTATCATGGTTTCCACCCTCCCCTCTCAGTCCTTCTGATATTGGCATGTATCCTATCAGTCACTGTTCCTGAAATTCAATCTAAAGCTACATAACTCCCTGCCTATGTCACCTGCCTCTTCCTCATAGGTGCACACATAGAGGCTGGATGGCTAGAGCAGCGTCTCCAGCTGCTGCTCTTTCCAGAGAACTGTGGCATACCAGAACTGTGGAAACATCCTAGCTTCAGACAACACAACCAGCCATGATGGTATAGAGAAACCATAAAACAAAATATTGTTTCTGATTGTGGTTTCTAAAGGCATAGCTTTCCATGGTGAAATACTTGGGTTCACACAACACACCAACAATGGTAAAAAACCACCATGGCTTGTTGTGTTTTCTGAACCCAGCCATTATGTCAGTCAGCTTGGTTAAGTATTACAGAAGGACATAGATGGAGACTCAGATGAATTGCAGTGCTTTAGAATTACAAATAAATAAGTAACATTGAAATGCAAGCTAAAGTGAAACAGATATAAAGCATATGGTGCTTATGGGGCATCTTAGATTCAGCTCTCCCCAACCTGGTGGCCTTCAGAGGCATTTGGACCACAACTTCCAGAATTCCCATCCAGCAGGGCCATTGACTGGGGATTCTGCGTGCCTAGAAGGCACAAGGTTAGTGGAACGCTGTCTTAGGTAATTCCTTGGAAAACTGTACAAATGGAGTAATAAGTATCACATGGGCAAGGAACTAGAAGGAAATTGTTTTGTTGTCATTTGATTATTTAATAATTTGATACTTGTTTCCTACTTGTTTCCAGACTGTCAACTCCTCATAATAGGCTTACGAATACAGTCACCTGATATTCTTGCATGAAGTAGTATAGTACACCCACTTAGAAAATGCTTGCTTTAAAATGAGTGAAAAATTGGTTTCAGAACCACATATTAATTGAATTCATGTTCCAGTTTCAGATAATAGGGTTTTGGTATTATGGCAAAGTGATAGTGGAAAATTGAGGCATTGAAGCAGCTTTTCAAGAACATTAGTTTGGCGAAGTTTTCTCATTGCATCTGGAGCATTAGTGGGAAGGAAAGGTCTGTTACTATGACTATCAAAGCTATGAGGAGACAAAATAGAAATACTAGCAGAGTGGTGGCACTGTACTGAACAGTTCCTTTGGAGAACTGAGCTTGTTTAAATCCATTTGTTTCAATAGCCTTAGAGTGCTTAACTCTATATTAGATTGTGGTCATTTCAGCTATGTCCACTCCACTGTGGGCTTGAAATATCACTGGGAATGTAACTTGAAAATGGAAGTACATTCCTACAGTTGCTTCTCAGGAGTCTTCCATTCCCTGGTAAGGACAAAGGCAATCCATAAATACTATAGGATGGCTTAAGCAAAGAACCAGAGGGTCTCATCTTTCTTTCATTGATGGTTTGCAATGACATCCATATGAGTGGTGGTGGAGAATCCTATCATGTCTGGAGCTAGAACCAGACTACCTGTTATTAAGGAGGCATACCTTAACACCCCTTGAGTTAAGGTATGTCACAAAAACAATTAAATGAATTTACCATTCAAGTTTTTTTTGTAATATAAAAAGAACACCTGTTGAGCCACCATCTTGAATCATGGTACTCATCATCATACCCATGATGAGCTTCAAATTTTGCCATATGCCAAGTCAATCTGGTTAAAGGGTGCCACAGGTACAGCTCATTAAACATTGATAAAAATGCACATATTGCTCTTCTCATGCTTTCAGAAAAGCACAGCTCAGCTCATGTACTTGGTTCAGACCTTTCAAGGAAGGCAATTCTGAGCAATGTTTCAAACGTCATTAAGGTTCTTCTTCCCCATGAAAGCCCATGGTAGCAAATGCTGGCAACGGTCTGCAGCTCTGTTATGCAGGCTCAGTTTTATTCCAGGGACCTCCATGCTTTCCAAGAAATCCCATGTTGCAGTTTGTGCAATATCAATTCATGTAGCTGCAAGGTCAAGCTGCGTGGCCCTGAAAAGGGCACTAGAGAGGGGGCATTGACCCTTTCCTCCTCTGCAGGATGCCTTGAGGACAATTCTGTTTGCCCCCGATGAGCTGCTTCAGGAGGTTATGAGGAGGGAGATTTTGTGGGATAGTTTTGAGGAGAAAAGGAGGGCTTCAAAGATTGCCCTAACTCTGGTCTTAAATGGGCTGTTTTCTTTTTATTGTTGGATATAAGCTAAGTGCATCCCTAGCTTATCAAATCGGAGAACCATCAAATAGCAGGAACTGGGCTTTTGTCTCCATCTCTATTTACTATTGCAGAAATCTTCATAGAAGCAGAAATTCCTCCACTTCAAAGGAGATGATGCCATTTCAACTGAGAGTACATAATGTTAAGTTTATTTTTATTTATTATTTTATTTATTTATTTGATTTGGGCTATTTCTAACCTGTCCAATCACTATGCGTTTCTGGATTTATTTTAAAAAATCAATAAATACAACAATATAAAAAATCATAAATACCCCAAACAATAATAAGACTAACAAAGTAAAACATAATTAAAATCTGTTTTTAAACATTAAAATACTGGGTGAATAAAAAGTTCCCTCTGCTTTCTCCTTGCCCTTGGCTAGCTTCCTTATTCATCACAATGGCATTGTTATTCTGCAAAAGTCTCAGAGTACTTACTATCATTGAAAATATTATAACAGTCTGAATAAAAATATTTATTTATTAGATTTATATGCCACTTTTTTCTTTTTCATTTAAGCACCAAAGCAACTTACATTATTCTCCTCCTGCTATCAATCTTATCCCCACAACAGCATCCCTGTGACTTAGGTCAGGCTCAGAGTCCGTGACTGGCCCAAAGGTACCCTTTTGGCTCCACGGATGGGTGGGGACTGGAACCCAGATCACCTGAGTTCCCAGTTCCATGCTCTGAACAATAATACCACACTGGCTCTCCAGTTACGTCTAAAAACCTTAGCCTCTCAACATTTAAAAAAGTATCAACCGTCAGCTGAACTAAATTAAGAGTGGCATACTGGAATAAAACATTTCCAAAGTAAGTGCCAAAATGGGCCTTCCAAGTGATTGGAATTTCATATTGGTGAGGCCATTACCTTAGAAGTCCTGCTCTGAAACTTCAAAACAGGTACAAAATGGAGCCCTATTTTGAGACCTTAAAAAACATTAAGAGTCACAAGGAAACATGCCTTTCCTAAAATCAGATCATTTGAGTCTTTTATCTTAGATGTTTACACAAAGAAAATGATTGGTTACTATACTGAGTGCTTGTACCTGGATCGAATAATATTAAAGAAAATGAAAGGAACAGAGGCAAGAAGTTATAACCTTGCCCAGAAAGAAGCAGGAAGAGTGAAATGGTGAGGCAGGGCGAAATGCAACAGCAGAACTTTGACTATCAGTAGCAAAGGATGGAAGGTGAATAGATGTGATTGAAATGATTGCAGGACATGGTGAAAATGAAATCACAGCAGTCAAATTTTCCTTGTTTCAGAGGATGTGGAGCACAAAGAACTTGGCTGGTCACCGTCACTTGGACTGGCATGGTCTGTGCTGTCTTTTAGCAGCTGTTGGACAGCAACTGGGTAATTGCCTCAGACAACAAGATGTTGTGGACCTTTAGACTAGGTTAGGTCAGTCTAGGAGGAGGACAGACAACTTGCGGAGTCGTCATTGGGGACTCTGAAAGGTATGGAATGGAGTTACCAATAGAATTTGGAACAGACTGACTTAAGGAAAGCTCTCTCCTGGATCCACGTTAATCCATGGGGTAAAACGCAGAGAAAAGACAGAGAATCTAGGGAAAAGATGAAAAACTAATTGAGTACACATGAAAGATCTAAATACAACATCTTTGCTGTTGTTGTTGAGTCGCGAAGTCGTGTCCGACCCATCGTGACCCCATGGACAACATTCCTCCAAGCCTTCCTGTCCTCCACCATCCCCTGGAGTCCACCTAAGCTCACACCAACTGCTTCAGTGACTCCATCCAGACACCTCATCCTCTGCCGTCCCCTTCTTCTTTTGCCATCTATTGTTCCCAGCATTAGGCTCTTCTCCAGGAAGTCCTTCCTTCTCATTAGGTGGCCAAAGTATTTGAGTTTCATCTTCACTATCTACCTTTACAACATCTTAGGCTACCCAATTGTCAACTAACAAAAAGTTTTAAAGTCCATAATCATAACTGCTCAGTTGCCCTATTTTGAGATGTAATTTCCTTATGGGTTCAGGAGGGAAGATGTGCATTTCCACTAACACAACTGCACAGCAACAGGGACATTCCCTTTCTGTACCACTTATGAGAGACAACCAGCATTAAGAGCAGTCTTGCAGAGATGTACAATTCAAAATGTGGTAATGGGTGCTTCATGGTGGTAAAGCTCTGTCTAAACATACGAGCCAAGGATGTGATGTAAGCAAGAACAGGCCATCTGTTCTTGTTTTAAGCACCAAAAGAGGAACTCTCTCAAGGCTGTGAGACCAATGAACCCTGGCAGACCTTGAAGTTCATAGCGAAGTGTCTATGTTTCATCCCACAATCAAAAAGCGTGTTGAGAAGCAAGACTTGATGGCACCTTAGGCGCTTTGAGTATTCAGCTGTGATTACTTCAAAGCACCAAAGATCTGGAAGCTTCTCTTCATGCCAGTGGAGCTCCAACTTTCCTCTGAGACGCCTTGACTGTATGAATATACCTTCCTCTCCTCACATATAGCCAACCCAGTTTTGCACTGGTTATCACAGACTAGTCACAAGAACAGTTGTTTGCAAAGGATAGCTCTTACCACTTTCATAATTTAATATTTTATTTTTGAGTTGGTCTTCCTATAATCTTACTAACTGTGGAAACAATGTTATACTGACCACTAGTGGCAAATTATAAACATTGCAAGCATTAGTACAGAGAAGGAATTGCAGGAAGGGAATGGTGGTGCCCATGTGTTCCACTCCGAGAGTGTGTAAGTATAAACAGAAGTAGATATCATAACTGAAGTAGAAAACATGTGTCTGCTATGGAAATTAAGATAAGTTACAAAGATGACCAAGCCATATCTTGAATTTATGTAGTGCTTCAATATGGTAGCTGAGGACATTTTCAGGATATATTACATGAATACTTTAAGATCCTTAAAAGTATTTACAGCAGGTCTCTGAATACGGAATACTCTTCCACAGTGAATCTGTCATATGTAAAATAGTCAAATATAGATGTAAAATTAACAAAATCAGTATGTTAGAACATTTTCATTCTATTTCTCTGTCTAGGATTGCAATTCTTGTACATTTGTTCGAACATAAACAGGGTATTTTTTTCAATAAAGATGGACAGGATTTAACCTGCAACTTAAATTGCATTCTGCAGGTTTTTGCATTTTGATTTATATGGAAAATAAGTTGTACTTGTTGTGCTCAAATGCCTGCTATAGTTGTTGTCTGAATATCAGACCAGAGATCTCTCTTACATTATAAAAGTTCCTTAATGATAAGGCCTGAAGGAATAGGGTAATTATTCTTAGTACTGTATTGAACAAATGTCATATATGTACTATTGGGCAGCTTCCAAAGGGCACTTAAGCATCTTCTGATTCTCTTAGGTGTTGCTGATTCTATTGCTCCCACCAATCCTGTTGAGCAACCAGTGCCCACCACCTGTAAATTAGAGATTTACTGCTTTTCAGAGAAGTCTGAAGCAAGCTTCAGCTATGCACATATAACACGGGTCCTTTACCAGCTACACTGGCTACCAATTGAAGTCTGGACCCAATTTAAGCTGTTGGTGATGACCTATAAAGTCCTAAACAGTTTAAGACCTTGATATTTGAAGGAGCGCCTCCTTCCATATATACCTGTCCAGTCCCTAAGATCTGGGTCAGAGGTTCTTCAGGAGCCCTCCTTGAAGGAGATTAGGAAGGTGACTACCTGGATAATGGCCTTCTCTGTGATGATGCCCCAGTTATGGAATACGCTCCCCAGAGAGGTTCACCTGGCACCAATACTCTATTTGTTTCGGCACCATGCCAAAAACCTTTTATTTTCCCAATATTTTAAAGTTCAGATTGTCATTTTAATTGGGGTTTTATTGTACAGAATGGTTGCTGTGCTTTACTTTGTTTATTGTAAGGCCATCCCAAGACTATTTGGTAGTGGGTGGGTGGTATACAAAAGTTTTAAATAAATAAACAAAATAAGACTCTCATTTCTCTGTAGAGGAAAGGTTGGCAGAGCTTTTTTAATGTGAGTTCTGCCAATCTGCCCCATTCTAGAAGTCCTTTCTCTACTTTCTAATTATCCCACAAGCATCAAGTCTTTCTTTTGTAATCAGTAGGTCCTGTCTGCAGATGGGGACTTTGGAGATGTAAGTGCTCCATCGGGTTCTGCCCACTGTGTTCTTCACACGCAAGTAGATATGTGTCACTTGTTTAAGCAAATCATATATGTAAATACATTTTATTGCAGAAGTCTAACATCATAAACCCATTACCATCTCCAAATTCCATGCAACATATAAAACAAAAGGTTTTTCTACTCCTTTTTATGAGGAGTTACAAGTCGGTAATGTTTGTAACATAATATTTTTAATGGTTGTTGTACTGTGCGTAGACGGTGATTAAAAATAATTCTATGTACCTTTTTGAAATGAAGTATAATTATATACATTCTAGGATTAACAAAACAAAACAAAAACCCTCCAGTAAACTGCCAGCAAAATAGAGTGTACCAGATTAGCATATAGGAGCATCATCATAAAATATTTTGAATTCCAAACCCAGAGCTCCTCCGGAATGAATTTGATGGTTGCAGACAGAATTAGCCTGATGGCATTGCTTGCAAGTCCAGCTGAAGGAAATTTGGAATTATCCTGCATTCCAATAATGTATATTCATTCCCCACAGGAAGCAATGATGGTTCTTGGGATAGAGAAAAACTCCAGTCTCTCCCCACCCAAGGATTGCAGGCCTGTGTTAATCACCCCGGCTTGCCTGGACAGCATAACCTTCCAGTTAACCATCCTCTTAACCCTCTCCAACAGAACCACCTTCTGCCAAATGGTATGGGTTGACATCTTTCCACCTTCCTATTCCAATTTTTCCAAACTCCAAGCTTTTATTTGTTTGTTTATTTATTTATTTTAACTTATATACCATCCGACAGCTAAAGCTCTCTTTTTTATGATTTGTTAAAGAGTCTGCATTAAGGAACACATATCAGGAAAAAAATGTGACTCATTAAGTTTCGTATAACAATAAAAAGGCAATCGACAGTATAATGTTTCATAGGAGGATCTGACTTTTTCACATAATTACTGAACACCAGTGGCCAGTTTTTTATTGTTCTGACACATTGGAGCAGTGGTTTGACCAAACGATGTAGCAGACCTGAAGAAAAAATGTGTTTCACTTATATTATAATAATCACCAAGCGCTTGTTTGCACATTATGGTCAGTTGAGGCCTCCATTTAGTGAAAATAAAAGGGAATGCTACTATTTACATGAGATGGTCATTGCACTACTGACCTCAATATATCTGTAAGCTTATGTCTGAGAGCTCATTTGCACATGCAGATAAATCACTTGGTACAGAATTCCTGAGACTTTAACATTTCAGATTGGAGGCCAAGGATCACAGAACTCAGAGTTCTGCATGTTAACACCCCTTGTATGCAGAAGTCGTCTAACAGGCGGGGAGAAAAAAATCCCCTTTTTTTCTAGGCAGGGAGATTTTATTTATATAATCAGTTATGTATTATCTTTTTTCCTGTTTTCCTTACAAGAATAAATAATGCATCATCATAAATGCAAAACTGTTTCTGTCATAAATTATGAGTCAAAATCTTTTTAATCTGTTCCTCTTAGTATGTTTTATCTTTCTCCTGCCCATGTTTGTTGTAGTTTCAGTGCCTTCACATTTTTAATTAAATTAATTAATTAAATTAATAATGTTTATATGCCATCCAATAACAGGATTCTTTGATAGCTAACAATAACCGTATCAAATACAAACCAAACCAAAACAAAACCATACCAACAAACCAAGACTATGGTGGCACATGCAAAGCCCGGCAGCAGAGAACAAAATAAACCTGACAATACTCCCAAACAGCTTATAACATTTTAAATCAGAACTTAAAAGTTTAAATATTTTAAACACTTAGAAAATAAATGACTCTTCACCTGATACTATAAAGATTCCAGATGAGTCCAGATGTGCCGAGTATTCCACAACTGTATGTTTCACTGAAAAGGAGCTCTCTTTAATAGTCACCTGATAAGTGTCTCTTAAGGAAGTATCTTGCAAAGGCCTTTGAAGATGATTTCAAGGTAGCCTGGTCCCAAGCTTTAAAGGACTTTAAAAACCCTGTTTAGTTTAATTGGGTCTGGAAATAGATTTGAAGCCAGTGTGACTGTCCCATTGCATTAAATTCAAATTGTCCAATCTTAGTGAACTATCTTTCAGCATGATTTTAATGGGACTGATGTTTCCAGATCATCTTCAAAGGCAGCCCTTTGTAGAAAGCATTGCAGTAATCAGGGCCTGGATTACTGAAGCACAGCTCTCTGCATCCAAGTAGGGTTCCCGAGCTGTTCCCTTATGCACAACTGAACCTACTTACTGGGTCCTGGGAGTTAAAATGGCATTTTTGCTAGAGGGTCTGGTGTAAAGAGGACGTTTGTTCAGGATACAGCAACTAAGCAGAGCTAGGACGATGTCCTCCTTTTCCCTACTAATGGAACCCAGGAAATTAAGATGGCAGTGTTGTGGACTTGAAGGAGGGTCAGCAGAACCAGGAGAGCTTTTGACATTCTGGCAGTCGAGCTGATGTAATGTGATGGACCATTCAAATATATTATCTCCCATCTGAAATAGTTGAATCCCTGGATCTCCATACTGCATGATTTATCTGAATCCGTAGGTTGGTACTAAGCAAGTGGGATGTGATGATTCATGTGAGATATAGATATAAAAGAAATTGTGGTTCTCCAAGTGTTTGGCTTAGAACTCCCTTCAACCCTAGCCAGAATAGCTGATGGTGGAGTGTGATGAAATTATAGGCCAACGCATCTTGAGAGCCATAAGTTGTTTATCCCAGTCTAAAAGATGTAAGAGTTCACTGCATGAAATACCATTGGTGCAGACAGCAGTGACTTCTCAGAAGGAAATCTAACGTACCTCTTGGCATGTGTTCAGAGAAAGAGAGCACATACTACAAAGGACAGGTGTATGCAGAAGCCTTCATTGAACTTGTAGAAAAAGTATTTCATGATCTGCTATCAGGCAGCCATAATAGGTTCCTCCTCGTTGATATCGTGGTCCATTAAAATCAACCCTGTGCAGTTTTCCCTGGCAACTTTGAACTCGTGGTAACTCTAGTGTTGTGGGGATAAATTTTGAGGTGTGGGAGCATATTGTGAATAGTCTGTGCTGTGGTGCAGTGGTGCCCAGGCCTTCCAGAATGCAGTCCTGGAACTTTTTGATTGACAGAACTCTGACGTTATCTACCAGCCCTGTCTAACTTACCTATGCCTTCTGCACTTAGCTCATTTTCACAGTAGCGGAGGGTAAATTAACTTTCTCAACAACAGTATATTGCTTCCTGTTGTAATGCAAAGTGTTTTGGGAGTAGCTCAGTTCTGAATGGGCAGTGAAGTCCTATTGAGATCAAAGGGCTAGAGTTGTTTGTGGATATAGATCAAGACAGATGCTTGCATTTTTGGATTCACTTTCAGGGGATGGCTATGGAAATGGTAGTGATGAGCACTTACTATGGCAAAGTTTAACACTGCACCACAGGGCAAAATGCCCTTCGGCCAGTGTTTCTTAGCCAGAATGTAGGGATAGATGTTAACCCTGCAAAAGACTGATCAAGGTGGGCATAGTGAATCCTGAGACCAAGGTATTATTTGGAGTTGGACTGCTGTCAAATACCTCATATATCCCTGTCCAAGGCTGGCTGCAGTTCCATTACCAAGCACTGATATTTTTCTCCCATATATATTATGTTGTAGTAGAAATATAAAGCATGTTTCCATGTTAGAGTAACATTTATGAGCTAAGGAAGGACTGAGTAACACTTTCATCTTTCTCTGGTGAGATAACGCCTTTGTGGAATGTCAACAATGTTTGGAATGTTGGGTCTTTAACGATTATACATGTGTCTTTTGCTTTCCCCTTAGGCTTGGAGCTTCCTTTTATGATGATGCCTCACCCTCTCATCCCTGTCAGCCTCCCACCAGCCTCGGTCACGATGGCCATGAGTCAAATGAACCACCTCAGTACGATTGCAAACATGGCGGCCGCAGCACAAGTGCAGAGCCCTCCCTCCAGAGTCGAGACGTCTGTCATTAAGGTAACTGTCATATTTAAGGAAGAACTCCAGGATCAAGAAAGGGAGTGCTACCTTTTTCAAGATATATGCCCTCTAGAATGCGCTTCTCTGAACTGAAAATTGGTAAAGGTGCTTAATACATATGCAGAGCACAATCCAGCCAAAGTGGGGTGCTTGTTATTGTCCTCTCCCATGTTTTCAGAGGGGATCTTTATTTCTGAGAATGCACCATCTCCTGGAGGTCCCAGTGCTCCCAAGCCAGTCCCAGGCTTGAACAAGAAGCATATTTTTATGGAGAGCTCTTTGGAAAGCTTTTTTAATGGACATTTTAATTGTTATTCTATACCTTGATCTCAGGGGTGTGCAACTTTGGGAAGCCTGGAGGCCATTTTTCCTCCCTCCCTGGGTTACATTTTTCTGTAACTGCCAGAATAATTTTAATATAATTTTAAGTACCATCTGTAATGGCTATGGAGTGCCAAAAGAGCCAAGATTAGCTTGCAACCAAATAGACACCCTGGAGAGAGAAAAAGCTCTGAAAGAGGAAAGAAGGGGTGACAGACTCCACTTGTATGTTCAAGACTGGGCATCAGGAATGTCTGCCTCAGATGCATAGAGCTGCTGAATTGTTCAGCAGCCAGATCCTTTCTAAGGCACTTGAAGGGAAACATGCTTGCAAGAGGAAGCATAAGGGAAAGTTTCACAAAAGCAGTGGGAGGTCACAGGTGAGACCCTTCCCCCCCGCCCCGGGGAGGACTGTTTTCTGGCAGCCGTGGATATTTGGTGGGCTACTAAACCTCACTTCAGAATAAAACAAAATAGAAGCTCTTCCCTGCCTTTAATATAGCATATAATTTCACCCTCAGGCAGTCCTTAAATCGAGTTTTGTAGAATCGTTTATGGCGGTATTAGCTGCCACATACTGTTTGCCAGGACTATGTAGCTTTGAGGGGAGTTATTCAGTGTATGAAGATAATAAAGAA
Organism: Varanus salvator macromaculatus; assembly: GCA_023646645.1. Lineage (NCBI taxonomy): Eukaryota > Metazoa > Chordata > Lepidosauria > Squamata > Varanidae > Varanus > Varanus salvator. Next base: position 13,123,451 of record JAIXND010000789.1, on the reverse strand, counting down.
TCTGTCATAAACCCCGTTTTGTGTGTCACACACCTCTTACTAGGGGCAGGAGAAAATAAAAGCTTAAAGGAATAAAAAATAAATAAAAAAGAATTATAACAGATGATTATGATCTCTCCTTGCATGGGATCTGAGGAAGGCTTTGGCAATTGAACTGGTTGGCTATGGTGTAGCAGAGTAGCTAAGGGAAGGTGGGATTACTGGAAAAGCACCTAGTTCAGATGCTACCATTGCCATGAACTTATTCAGAGACGATAGGAAAGCTGTGCTCTCCAGCACCATCTGCAACGTGGGGTCCAATACTATAGACGTTGTACAGATTACAACTGGATGAGTTAAGTGTTATATAATGGTTAAATTACTGCCACAGTACGGTTGATGACATTAGAAAGGAAGCCCCCTTTTTCTTGTCCTTTACATGTACAGCTTTAGAAAGAAGTTATTTAGCAAGTATTTCTAAAATCTGTAGAAGCAATGAGAAATACCATATTTTTCACTCTATAAGATGCGCCTGACCATAAGACGCACCTAGTTTTTAAAGGAGGAAAACAAGGAAAAAAATATTCTGAATCATATGGGCACATAATCACAGGCACATTCCCCATCACTTCCCCATGGGCTGCACATCTGACAGACTTGCTGCACACACATATTTGCTCTATAAGACGCACAGACATTTCCCTTACTTTTGAGGGGGGAAAAGTGCGTCTTATAGAGCAAAAAATACGGTAATTAACAGAACTTTCCTGGGAAAGTTTTCTTTAGATGAGATCTGAAATGTCATCATGTGTGAGCCATCCTGAGGCTATATAGCAAGGGGACAGCATACAAAAACTTTAAACAAACACACAAACACACACACACATCTTATGCCCTGTGGAGGGAAAACACACTCCCACAGGGCTTTCTACTATCCGTTGATGGAACTTGGAGAGTTGTTTTGGAGGAAAGAAGTTTATAGTGAGTTTCTTAATGTGTCTTTGCCTTAACTGTAAACCACTTTGAAAGGACTTTTATTCTGGAAAAAAATGAAATATAAATAATTGTGGTAAATAAATGCAATAAATCAGTGCATAATTCAGAGCGTGCTTATCTATCCTATGGAACATACTGGGATTTAAATTATTTAATTAATTAGATTTATAGACTCCCATTCCCAAAGGCTGGTCACAATATGATAATTACAGATACCCAATTAAATGGAAGAAATCACAATTTGCTCTGTTCACCCTATCGCTGGTCTTCAAAGTCATTTTGAATTTAAAGGTCTTTCACTGCTCTCTGAACTTGGGTTTGGGGTGCCTGCAGGGAAGGGAATTCTAGACTGAAGGACAGCCAGCAAGGATGCCCTTGGCTTTGGGTGGATTATATACACATAACTTTCACAACTGATTCTCTTTGGTGGCAAAAGACAGAATTCATTTTGGCTAGGGCATTGAAGTACTGTGGAAATGTGGAATGTGGGAATATCAGGAGAAGGGAAAGGGATGCTTATTGCTCCATGCAAACTGGAATAATTCTACTGCTCTCATTCTGAACCTAAAACAGTTAAAACCAGCATGCCAGCATCCCTTCCTGGAGGTGCTTGACTTGCCACAGTGGCATGTGCCTTTGTTGAGGCTTGTTTGGATTAGCCTCTGAGGAGTATATGGAAACTCCAGCTGGTGCAGAGAGCTACTGTTGACTGGGGCTGCCTACAGGAAGCACACAGCTTCCTCACTGGAAGCGCTTTGCTGAGGCACAAGTCAAAATGCCGATGATGAACCCAATATGGCTTGGGTCCAGGCGGTCTGACAGCCGTATTGTCCCTTGGGAGACTGCTTGGGCTCTAAGAATTTCTGGAGAGGTCCTTCTCTTGGTCCACCTCCCTTACAGGAGGTGGGAATGTGTGAGAGGGTCTTCTCCATGGCTGCCCCAAGGCTCTGGAATTCCCTTCCCGGGGGCTGGTTTGGCACCCTCCCTGTTAGGTTCCTGATGGCAGGTGACCCCTTTATTGTTCCAGCAGGCACTTGAGATTGATTTGGGCCTGTGAGTTGGACTCATTCCACTCTTTTACATTGTTTTTAGAGTTTTTAATTTTGACATTTTGCATGATTTTAAACTTAACTGATCTAATTACGTTTTCAACTTTTGTATGTTTCTATGTATAAGTTTTAATTGTACATGTTTTTGATGTTGCGAGCCATCTTCAGACCCAGTTACTAGGGATAGGTGGGACATAAATAAATCTCAGAACGTTAAAATGGTGAAAGTGAAAATTTAAATTTCTGTCATGCTATGTGTGAGATTCTTAAATGACGTACTCTCTGATTTTTCTCAGTAGGAAAGCTGATCTAGAGAGGCTTGCTGGCTTGACTCTCCTGCTGGCATGTCCCTGCAGTTCCTATAGTTGTTCTGTCTTGTGTTGTTAACTTAAACTTGGAAACTTACGCTCCGGTTCTGCTGTCCATCAGCCCTTCATTTTTCAAAGGCAGGGAGTTAAAATTACACTGAAAGCAAACATTTTCATTTTCAAATCTTGCAAAAGAATAAAGCCAGTGCAATAATGGAATCAGACCATTAAGAATTGAGTCGGGAGGGTGTGTAGTGCCCACGTGAAAGGGAGACAAGAGCTGGATACTGTATCCCACCTGAAGAGCCTGTGCCCTTTCTGAAATGTGCTGAACATTAGATACCCTTTTTGTAATTGAATGTTGAGATCTGTGAGTTGGAGAAATAAGATCTCAGGAACGAGCAGGGACAACAGACTGTGACAACAGTAAATCACAGTGAGCGTGACAGCTGTGACCTGAGAGTGCTTCAGGCTGGCAATGTCTTTCATCACCTGCCCATGGCTTCAGAAAGCCAAGCTTGTTAGCAGCCTCGACTTTGCCCAAATAAGTGCAAGCAATACGAAGGCACATTGAGATAAATGCAACGGCTCCGAGCCGATGGTAATATGTTTGCGAGCGGGCAGCCACAAAACCGTATCAGAATCTGCGTGTTTCCCTGAAACACACATCAAAATAGCGGTTTGTGATAGACCGTATAGCATGCATAGCACCTCGCATGATGCTGCTTTGATTACTGGGATGCCTTGCCCGTTCTCAGTGGCAGGATGGGACTGGGAGTGCTATTTCCATTCCACATAGATGAAGGTATATTAGGGGCTTTGGCCAAAACAGTGGCTTTGAAGCGTGAGATGTGCGAGGGCATATCTTATCCTCTCCGTTATGTCCATGATTCAGAAATCTCCCCTGACCACCCTTGTGTAATAATCTTTTGTTTCTTAAAGGCTCATTGACGCATTATGTCTAGTATACGTACACAGAAAAATGGGATTTATACAGGTTTTGCTAAGGTCTGTGCTACACAGGTGCACAGGCAGCAAAAATTCCTCCTCCTACCAAATGGGTGCAATGCCTGTTCAGGCGGACTGTATGTTAGCGTGTGGGAAAGATAATCCAGCTTTCAGCTTTAGCCCAGCTGCCTTCTCTTCTCCCAGGACTACTGGAGATGGCCTTCTTAGCCTGTGGCAGCGGAACGATTAGGAGTCTTTTAAGAACTTTAAAGGCAAACACATCTATTACGGTGCAAGCTTTCGTGAACTGTCCCCTTCATGAGCCCTGACTTCCAGGCACTCATGTGCACGTGGATGGAATATGCAGTGTGTTTTTGATGTGATCGTGTGCAAGGCTACTTCAAGATTTATTTATTTATTTATTTATTAAAACATTTATAGGCCACCCCATCGCATCAAAGCCTCGGGGCGGCTTACAACAATTAAAATACAATACAATAAAATACAATAAAAACATCAAAATCTAAACCATAAACATGATATCCCTCCCCCCTCGGTGCATCTCGGCAACAACAACAACCACCCCAAAAAAAAAAAAAACATAAATAACTGCAAATTATAAACACATCGTACTAACAATTAAAATATGACTTAAATAAAAATATCAAATGTATAGGAAAAAATACTACTAATAAACTACATTAACAGTGCTATGTAAATAACCAAAACAGATTATCATGCTTCCAAAAAATGTTCCTGTTATGAGTGGTATTTTACTAAGCACACATGCACTGTTGCGTATGAGTAAATATCCATGTAAAAAGAAGGTTTGTGCAACTAATCAACTATCACCTGGAGATCACTTTTTTGCAGTGTTTAAAAATGCTCACAACTGCACATTCAAATTGCTTAAACACCACACCAAATATATCTATCTATCTATCTATCTATCTATCTATCTGGCAATATATGCAATTAGATGAAGATAGCTTTTCTGCAGCATTTTAACAGTTCATAAATGTTAAAAAAAAAAAAAGATTAACTGGGGAGATCTCTACCTGAGAGTACATGGAACTCACACTTATGTTGAGGTGAGAACTAAAGAGCTGCAGCAAAAAAGCTTATGAGTTGCAGAAAAAGATCTCTTATGCCTCAGAGAACCTTTACAAAACCAAGATGAGAAAATGCAGAACTCCAAAATTTGGGAGAAATTCAGACAGAAAGCATTTCAGAAACTGTCCTTTGAGAGAGAAAAAATAAAGAGAACTATGAAACTTGATTCCAAACAAGTTTTTTTCCCCTTAATGAATAAATCAAGTTCTATGGCTGTCACTATAAATTCAGTGACTTTATATTCTGTGTTGCCTTTTCTCAAGGATTTTTCAGAACCACTCAAATGTCCTGTTACCCACCTTTTTCTGACCTGGGTAGTGGAAGAGGATGTGTTCTGCAGAATGTAACCAGGGCTTTACACCTCCTCTTCAAGCAGTTCGTAAACTATAGTTTGTTGTGCTGCTCCAACTCCTATCACCAGCCCTAGGGTCAGTCTGTATGGTGCATTCCTGGAACCATGTGTAGTAATGCAATTTTGAATAAATAAAATATGGAAGCTTTTCTTGAATTCTGTTCAGCTTTCAGAGAAATCATGTGGGGATAAAGTATGGAAGGGGCACCACCCACCCGGACCCACCCCTGACTTTCCTATTTGTACCGAACAAGGAAAGGTCTTTCCTTGCACACTGAAGGGCTGCCCCTGATCATGGGAAGGAGTTTTAGACCACTCCAGTCAACAGTCATTCATTCATTGCGATGTAAATATTACGTTTTTAGAGAATCTCTAAGTGGTTTCCACATAAACACATGCGGAATCTCATTTTAGGCATTCCTACACAATGTGGTAAGGTCAGGAGGTGATGGGGACACATTGGAAGCAGAAAATCTTGAAGTAGGAGTTAAATTCTTCTTCACCAACTGCCTTTGCAGGTAGCAGAGTTGTCTTATGCCTGGCAAGAACACTTCTGCCAGAGGCAAAAGCAGGCTAGGATCTTTATTTCCATGATATTGAGTCTTATTCTCCCTAGTTAGGGAAGATAAGTCACTCCAGAATCAGCAAGGAAAGAAAGAGCTTCCGAGAAGGAACTACTTCTGGTGAGGATATTTATGCTTCCAGTTTCCAGCTACGAGAGATCACCTGCACAGTCATCCTTAGGGATGTGATCTTGACTATTCCTATGCCTACATTGATGCTAAGCTGTTTCTGTCTCAGGTATGGGGAGCTAGGAAATCCAATTGTACAGTACTAAACTTTTCAAAGGAGTTTTCCAAGCCTCCAGTCCTTTGCGGACCAACATGGTATAAGCTTCTCTGAATAATGTGGAATTACTATGGCATAGGGCTGTGGTGGAAACACACACAAAAAAGTTTGTTTGTGCAAAGAATTAAGGAGGCAGGAAAAAATTAGGAGGACCAGCCTCACCCAGTTTATGACAATGGGCCTCTCTGTGTGTAGAAAGGCCTGACTGAGTTTTGGGTCAGAGAAGATGAATAGAGCATTTAGTCATTTCCTACCTATTTGTATTCTACCCAGAGTTGATCTGAAATGACAAAGCTCCAGACTAATATAAACTAATATAAACCACTCACATGCCTCTGTTCATATTAGTTTTATTTATTTGTGTGAATATTGACATCTTCCTGGATTAGGGCTACTCACATCAATACCAACTACAGAAATAAAATCAGGCAAATATAAGATACAGCTAATTAATAATAATTAATAATAGCATGATCAACATCCAAAGATGGCACTGGAAAGTGTAACTATTGTCTTAGTGGTGTAGACACAAAAGTTGAGATTATCATTAATGAAATCTTACATAAAATTCTCCCACTTGCCATGTCTAGTTGGCTGGTAATGAAATTCATATAGGACCTTTGAAGACAGTATATGCCTTTAGAGCTAGTCTGATCCGGAAAAATTCAGAATACATCCTGGGCTTGTGTGTTCCCTCCCATACCTCTTTCAAGCCTTCTCTTTCCTCTTGACCTTTCCTTTTATTCATTACACAGAGAAATTACCAAATCACCCAGGAAGTGTGCAATTATGAGACACAGGATATTTGACACAGTGAGGAAGCGCAACGTTGCAAAATAGAAACTTCCACCCAGGCCTGGTTCTCACTGCAAAGGGACATTTGTTATCCGAACTGGATCTCAGAGGTGGAAAATGGATACCTGTATGTTGGGCACCTTTACCATGGAGCTCAGGACTTTATGGCTTTTTCTTATCATCAAGAGCTGCGGCCAGGTTTCCAGATGGGGAGATACTTAAAATACTTAGTTGTTCAGCATGAGATAACTCACCATTCTGCATGTTGCAGTCTTCTTCATACCCTTTAATGTGGGCTTAGTTTAGAAGCTCTGTGTGTGGAGTTTTATGTCCCTGGTTTTTATTAGTCAGTAGGTTAATTAATTAATTAATTAATTGTGCTAATTGTTAGCACAAAAAGTGCTGGTGTTATCTTATCTGAGATAGGAGGCATGCTTTCATTATTTAAAAAAAAAATGGGGTGGAAGTAACTTCAAGGGATTTTAGATTGATTTCTTCTCATGCAACAAACAATGCTTGCTATATCACCCAAATCTGGTTGGGTGATTAGCCAGGTTGTAGCCCCAAAATTAATACTATGGATTAGATCCTGGTTTAGACAGACCATGAGTAGACCCACTGAGAATAATTGGGATGAAGTTAGTCCTGACTAACTCGAATAATACTTAATTAGTATTATTTCAGGAAGTGCATGCAAAATATGTATAAGTTTCGATCCCTCCAATTATCTCAAAGATCCCTGCAGCACTGAGAGATGATGCAGCGGTAGCTGTTGCCTTTATTTCTCCCGAGTCTAGTCATTCATCTGTCTGCAGGCCCAGGAGCAAAAAGCACCCTAGCTAGACTATAAAAGTGGCACCTGTGGACTATCTTATGGGACCAGAGAAAAATTAGATGGGAGAAGACATACTGTAGCTCTTGGGGCTGTCCCGTCAGTCAAGGTCTGTTTCCAACACAGATTGCACAAAGCTCCTGAAATTTGCCAGAGGCCTCCAAAGAGTATTCTGTAGATCATATCATCAGGAGAATTTCTTAGCAGTACAGGATTATTAGATGCCAGAATTTAGCCAGACTGCCTCTGTTTTCCCACCAATTCAGTTCGGTCTCTGTATATACTTTTAATGTAAGTAGCAAAAGACTGGAAGAAAACCAAATGACCAGAAACAGAACTCAATGGATCCCATCAATCCTTTCTGTAATGTAGGTCTCTAGGTCCATGCATCTTGTTCTATTTTATGAAAGCTATTTAAAGGTTAAGTGTGTCTATCTAACTAAATACATTTATGGAAGTTGTTAATAATTTCCAATCAACTCCCTTTAAAGTAAACAATGAATGTTTTACAAAATCTGTTTTCCCAGAAAGACAAGGAGGAAACCATGACTTTTGCATATCGATATTTTACCATCAATAGTTTATTAGTATGCTCTTTTTAGAGGAAGAGAGTATTTCAATTTATTACTAGCATTTCCATTTATTTTTGCAGCTAGTTTTGATAAAGACAGAAAATTGCAAGAGATTGCATATTATTGATTAGAGGAATTATGAAGCAAGACTATGAGGCAGAGACTTCAGGAATTAAATTAATTATGCTCTTACCTCTGCCTAGTTCAGTTGAATTTCTATTAAGGTTAAAGGGTATTTCACAAATGAACTGATACACTGAGTTTACAAAACATGCTCTTGTAGGCTTCCTCCTTGGTTCATCTTGTTATATGACAATAATAAAACTCATTATCTCCTTTGTTTCAGTCATAATTGCATTGTGTTGCCCTATGCATTTCTTCTGCTTTCTCTATATTATAATTTGTTCTGTGAAGGCATACATAAATATGATAAACATATTAAACTCTTAAAATAAATTAATTTACTATGCAACTCTGTTCAAATCTTATATGCTCACTGGATTTCATTTTAATGAAGCCCTTAAGAAGCTATCAGGCTAAACAGTAAAATTATGTATTAAATGAAATGATTACTTACATTTTCTGTGAATTTGTATGGAAATAGCAGTTAAGTGTATAGAAATAAATTGCCTGTGTTTTTCAGCTATCTGCAATGTAACCCTGTATTTAGGAACGGAAATCCTGGATTGAGACATAATAAAACTACTTGTAAAGCATGTTTTTAAACATCTGAATCTGCTAAATTGATGTTTTTTTCTTCAAAATTTTCCACTTTAAAATATGCAGTCATTGTGAAATCTGCTCAAAGACTTACACACATTAGCCCTATTCATGCACATACCGCTTCTCATTGGATGTCAAGTTAGTAAAGATCTCACAGACCTGGACCCATTTATTCTTCTCATGCACATCCTTCACAGGATGTGCTTCCATGCTATTATGGGACCATTAGTTTAAAATCAATATTGAGATCTATCAAGAAATACTGAGTGTGTTTTATCATTCTCTATAGAAACTCAGCCAGTTAATTTTGCCATGCCATGCACCTGAGTAATCTTTAATTTGTCAGTGCACTGGAACTTGAAAATCAGCTAATCTAGACTCATCCCACCTTAGACATGTTACATGTCTAGTGTTTGTCCAGCTATTTCAGAATTAAGGATCAAAAGAAATTCAAATTGCTTCCCAATTCAGGATATGAAATGTATACAGAGCAAGAGTTTGGCTTGATGTTATAGGCTCATGTGCATAACCAAGAACGTTCTGAAAGTAGCATTGATTTGTAATGACATTCTTTTGTTTGTCTGTGTATTGATTTGTTTGTTTTCTTTGATGATGTGCAGGAACGAGTTCCGGACAGCCCTTCCCCAGCTCCATCCCTTGAAGAGGGCCGACGGCCTGGCAGCCATCCATCGTCTCACCGTAGCAGCAGTGTATCCAGCTCCCCTGCCCGAACTGAAAGCTCTTCGGACCGAATTCGTGAGTCGACATCTTTTTTCTCCTACCACTTTGCTTCCATTATCTGGTGAAAGCAGTGCTTCACCACTTTGCCAGTAAAGACTATTTGTGAACATTCCATTCGTCCATTTTACAGTATCAAACATCCTGCTCTTGACATAATTAACAGAACCTAATGGCATGATGCACTCAATACAGAGATATAAAACACATATCAGAAAACAATTGATTACTTCTGCAATAATGAACTTTCACAGAGCAAGACTGCATAAGTTCTGTCCCTGTATGTGGTATCACACACCAGCCAAGTGGATGAAAACACCTTTCTTGTTGTATTTCCAGGCAGGCAAAGCACAATAAAACAAAACCGTAAGAGGTACATTTTAAGCACTTGGTGGGCTTCTATATTCACGTTGTGTTACAAGCTGCACAAGACTGAATCAAAATATTTTTCAAGAAAACCAAAGGATAGCACAAACATATATTTCGATCTGTCTGTTTGTGCCCTGTAGCTAGTATAAATAAAACTTGACCTAACTTTACTTGAAGAAAATTGTGTTTTATCTAATGGTATTGTGCTAACTTGTACATCTAAATCCAACTTAATTTCAGAAGTTCTCTCTTTAAAATAATAATCTCTTTATCATTCTTTTTAAGAGAATAGAAGACAATGATTATTTGCATTCATATATTTCCCATAGTTCTTTCTGGGAAGAAATACCCTAGAATCCTTAGTTTTCAGTATTTTCAGAACATGATACATTTTATATATGATACCTCTCAAATTTAAATTAAACAGTTTTCTTATTTATGCATTATCTTATTGGGTCTAATAGGAAGTGGAAAATTCCTTGAGTTTGTGCTCCGTTGTTCAGTTAGTGTGGTTTCTGATTGATTGATTGATTGATTGATTGATTCCACTAATATACTGCTTTTTCCTCCAAGGAGCTCATGATTCTCTTTTTCTTCCTTTATATGAAAATATAAAAGAGATAGAAAAAGATGGGGATGGAGGAAGCAATGAAAGAAAAAGCAAAAGGAAGAACATGGCATAAAACATTTGTTTCATTTATTTTATTAATGTTTTTATTTATTTGCCATTACTCAAAGACAGAAGAAAAAGAAGGGAAAGGATTCTACATTTATATTTCAAATAAATAAATTAACAATAGGCAAGCACATATCTAAATAGCCATCCGCATGAGATGAATAACAAAAGGAAATCCCTGTAGATGCCTCCTTACCTGATCCTCTTCATTTTATCTTTAACATAGCCCTGCAGGTTAGGCTGAAAGTCAGTGACTGGCCCAGATTCACCCAGTGAGCTTCATAGCCAAGTGCAGACTTGAATCCAGTCTCCCCAGTTCTGGTAACATAATAAAATGATCTAAACACAGAATCCATTTTGAAGTCAAATCATCTCTTTCTTGAATAAATGCCCTTCTTCATTTATTATGGCTTAAGTTATTTCACTTGTTTGTTTCAGTAGGAATTGCGAGTCTTTCTCACGTTCTTATATCTAGGAAATAGTTACCCTTTTCCTTTCGGCTCTCACTCCGTAAATCATATGAGGCTGTTCCTATTGTAGATACTGAAAATTATCCAGAAGGATGTTGACATGTCCTTGCTGCTTTTTCACAATTCCTGTTAATATGCCATATGGATGACCAAGTTGTTTAACGGGAGGAGGTGGGAGTAGAGATCCTCTAGAGCAGCAAGAGGTCTCTACTGAGAGTAACGAAGAAGAAGGCACTCCTCTTTGCAGAAAAATAATGGGTGTCTATATGACTTGCCTTCTGTCAAGGAATCTTAAATGGTTCGAAGAATTCGTAGTTCTTGGAATCCATAATTTGTGAAGACCTGACTCCAACATTGTAAGGTTGGACAATGTTGGAGTCATTGTGACTATCACAATGTAACTATCAAGTGGACCCACAGTGGGAGCGAAACATGCATGCCCTATGGGTAGATGTGGCAGGAAAGTTGGCGCTTTTCCACCATTAGACAGGTTCTATTTTGTGTGTCACAATTATTGTGTAATTTATTAACAGTGATGTATCGATTTTGGTTTCTTGTCTGTCTGCATGGTGCAAGCAGCAGTTCATCAGAATGGTCTGTCCATGAACCAGATGTTGATGGGTTTATCGCCAAATGTCCTACCTGGTCCAAAAGAAGGTGACTTGGCTGGCCACGATAGTGGGCATGATTCAAAAAGAATGCACATGGAGAAAGGTAGACAATTGTTTTAAATTATTGTTTGGTTGTGTAAAAGAAAGAAATGTTATAGACTAGACATCACGTGATGCGGTTTTTCATTCTAATTCCTCCACTGGTGATGCACAAGTGAAAGTGGGTAAATGGGAAGGGAAGAGTACTAGCTTCATGTTTCTTTGGAAAGATAATATAATTTCTTTTGTGTGTGGGAGTACATATTCATGTAGTGCATTAATTACTTTAATAACAAAAATTAAATTGTAGAAATTATTTAATAATGGAGCTAGAAAGGAGAAGAAAAAGATTAACATCTCACAGTGAAATACAAATATGAAAATGTAGTCCTTATCTGTTCCACCTTTTAGATGCCCTTTCTTTGGGAATATTTCGTTGAGGAATTATTTATGTAATTGGTATGTGTCTGTAGTTGATCAAAGAAACAGTCACTTAAAGTCAACTACTATGAGATAACTGTTGATGGCCATGTTTTGGGAAGGAAGAGAGGCTAAATTACTTAGCTCCTGCAACTGTTAATAGTATAAAATGAGACTGGCGGATATCATGTAATTTATTTTAAATTTAATCAGCCATCTGACTGAAAATGTATGAGCTAGATTAATGTCTATTAGTTTTTCTATCGATTATTATGCCATCTTCTTATTTAGTTTATATAGACTTCTGAGGTTACTCTCTTCTCTATAGGAAACATTAAGCAATATCCTTATTTTTAATATTGCAAAAATACATTTGAGGGAGACTATAATTTTGTGTACATGATATATAGATTTTAGTGACTTCCTTGGGAGTGAGAGATGATGAGATAATAGGGGTTCCACTCAAAGAGAACAGCTTGGTGGCAATGCAGGACGAAGCCATAATAGTAAGTGCTGCAGTACATCTGTATGGAATTGCTGCCGTAGTAAAGATTTTAAAAGAGGACACATTTTGTGGGCTCATTTAATAGATACAAAAGGTTCCCAGTTCTGTTCTGCGCAGCTACTATGAGATATGGAAAGTGAATTAAAATCTGGACACTTACATTTTGGACAGGTGGCATCTTTAATAAGATTACACTAAAAATTAATGGGAACAACATTTCTTTTATACAAATCATTAATTTTGGTTCATTGCACACACAACCTGTTACAGCTCCTTGTATGCCCCCCAGTTAGTCTCCGCAAATGTTATCCATGCTGGGAGTGTGATACGAACAGACTCGCTTTTAATTTTTAGGAACTGTCTGTGCTGCAGCTCATTCAAATTTATAATATAAAAGTATATATCATCCTGTTAAAATTCCGTAGATGCTCAGTGAAGTAGTTAAACATTTTACATAGTTTCAATGGAGAGTGGGACTTCTTAAAACTGCCCGAAATGTATGGTGCTTGGCAAGGATGGGTCTCCATTCATACCGAAAGTGCTGAGAGTTCTTTTTCTTAAACATTCATTCTTTAGGTCACAGTCTTCTTTTGTCCCTTTTCCTCCCCCGCCCTTTCTCTGCCTACTGAATTGGTTGTAAATATTCATGGGTTATCTAGATTTATAGGGTATACTAAATTAAAAATTGTTTTCTGTCATGACTGCATTTATCATATCTCCTGAGCCAGCCCGGTAACTTTTAGGCCAAGCTCACCTGTATTAAAACAAGTGATTTCACTTAGAGATATTTGCACAGATAGTAATTATCTATTTGCATCATTATGGACCTGCAGTTCAGATATGCAATTTTGTTTCTGACCACCTTTAATAATTCAAAATCGTTAATCATTATTACAGGTGGAGAAATGAATGCAAACCAAATAGATTCAGGCATTTATATTCTTAGGATGGAAAATGCCTTGTCTGCATCACTTGTCTATTAAAAAATACAGAACTTTTGAGCATTAAGCACTTGTGCATAACTCCGTTTCTTCCAGGACACATTTGTGCTAATCCATCAATTGTAGCTAAAATGACTTTTAATAACGACAACTGTGAGGTGTTGAAAAAGCTCCTTTTCTTGAATTAACCTCTCCTTTATTGTTCCTCCTCCCTTTTTTAATTCAAATACTCTAATGTGAAGCAGAATGTTAATTTACCGTCTTTGGAATATTTAAAGAATGTAAAACAATTTTATGGCAATAAACCTTTTAATGATTCAAGTCTTAGGACAGGAGGAGAAAGACTTTCTATAATCACCTGCATAATCATTAAGTTAGTAAGTTTTTTACTTTTAAAAAAGTTTTATCTAGCCACATTGAATACGTATAGTTACTTAAGCATTTAATGAGCATAAATTCATTCACTTTGATACAGGTTTGTTTCTTTGTTTGATCAATGGATTATATTTGTATCCCAACTTTTTTCTTCCAAGGAACTCGAAGCAGCTTATATAATCCTCCTCCTCTCAGCAGTCCTGTGAGACAGCTTAGGCTGATGGCCCCTGACTAGCCCAAAGCCACCCATGTGAGCCTTGTGGCCCAGTGAGGACTGGACCCCGGATTTGCAGCCTCCTCCTACTTAGCATACCCGTGCCATGTCCCCCTTGCATTCCAAAAGGTGAAGCAGCCAACTCGGGGCAGAGTTAGGGATACCATTACAGGCTAGCAGATTGTGAATCATAATATTACATGTACAGAACCATAAGTAGCAGCAACCATGGTTAGGATACTGCCTCTGTACACAAAATCCTTTGGCCTACTGTTAGCCTGCAACTCAGGAGTCACATGCACATAAAATCTACAGCAAATGCTGGGGTGGGGGAGAGCGAAATCCATTAGTTTTATGCATCTTTCAATGATTTATGCAAAATGAATGCGCGAACCACGGCACATTTCCTCCTCTAATCCTGGGCTCTTGGCAGTAGGCCCTCTTAATTCAGTTGTGTAGAGTATGCTACACAATGAGGTGCTGAATGTTCCTTATGAATAACTGCTTTATAAATATGTTGCTATATTTAATTATAAGTGGAAATTCTGCAAGCCAGACCCAGAGCCGAATGGAAATGACGTAAACCTGTGTGTTGTTCTCAACCGATTTTGATTGTGTATGCTGAATTTCCATTAACTTTTCATAAAGTCACCCACTTTTACATTTTCAGCATCTCCAAAACCAGGTTTAAAAAAGAAAGCCAGTTTGTTTAAATTATGAAGTACAACATGGTCCATGGAGATAATCCTCACACTGGGCCCAAGTTTTAATCAGAACAGAAGGCTTACCTTTTTAGGAGCCTGCAAGCCAGAGTCAAATCTTTGTTTTGGATGCCACTTAGAAATATTGTAGTATAACAGACAGACTTGTCACAACGTGAGCATGCTCTCTTTCAAATGTTAAAATAATTCTCAACAAGGCATTTATATTAAAAAGCTTATTTCCTTCAAGGCAACAAACAAAGTTAATAATACTGAAAAGTCTTCAACCTCTTCTCCCCAAGAACAAAAGCACATTATCTTTAAAAAGTGGATGAAAAGCAAAGCTAAAACAACTGCACTACTACTATCAGAACTTTTAATCAAATGCACATTTGGAAAGGCATTTTTCTCCATACTGCCGAAAACCATGCAGGGTCAGCACCGGGCGAATCTCCCCTGTCCACAAGGTAGGTTCAGCTACTAGACTTGCTTCATGAGGTGGGAGCTCTGAAGAAATGCCTCAGCTAAGAGCTAGCGCATGCCTGGAGGAACATGTGGAAGAAGTTGGCCCTGATGCTGCTTGGTTTCCAGGAAATCTGAGGTTTTAAAAGTGAGCTCCAGCACTGATTCGCACAAACAGGCTAGCCACCTCTTTGTGTACCTCGAACCTGTGGCTGCCTTTCATGGGTAGCTCCACATAGAGTGCAGTCCAATAAACCCGCTCCTTTTCTAGGAACCACCATGGCATCTGAAGTTTCACTCCTTGGAACTGATTTTGCCTGCACACCTAACAAAAGTGCCAGATTGTGTTGTGTTTAATAGGGCATCAAATCCAAAAGATTATTCTATCTGCATCTATTTTTATTTTCTAGATTGACACCAATGGTAAATGAACCCTGAATGTAACTCCACAGTGTAGAGCATGGGTCCTCAGACTATGGCCCGCGGGCTGGATCCGGCCCACCACGCCAATTTATCCGACCTGCCTCAGAGGTTTTCAACTCACCACGCATGCACCCAGCAGCGGCTTGCTCATGTGGAGATCGTTTTGGACTCGCTCGAAGAAAATGATCTCTGCGCAAGCAAGCCACTGCCTGGTCCCGCGTGCTCTCCCCCAGCTCGCCGCACACGCCTCCCCACCCCTGCCTCGCCCTGCACGCATGCCCTGTCCCCTCACCGGCCCGCACCCACCGCCAGCACCTTTCAGTTGGCCCCCTGTTGAAAAAGTTTGAGGACCCCTGATGTAGTGGGATTATGTTCCTTGAGATCTAATTAAAAGGAAGCTCTTAGGTTGAAAACTCTGTGATGACCTCAGTTTTAAGCAAAAAATATATATTCACAAACTTCATAACAATGTCTGCTGAAAACCATTTTGAAAAACAAGCAAAGAGCAAATTAAGCAATGAGCCTTTTTTTTTTTTCGGAGATTTTTTCTTGACAGCCTGTACGAAGCTGTTACAGATTGTCAGCAGTGCCTCAATAAGTCAGATGCACCTTATCACAGATGTCAATTGAGAAATCCAAAGAAATTGCCTTTGTTTATACAAATAGAGCCTATGAATGTCTAGAGAGACATAATGGAATTCTACCTTGCTAAATAGGAATATGTCCTAGAGCTAAAAGTGATTCTAAGCAGATACAGGTGCATGTGTGTGTGCAGCAGATGACTTCAGTGCATGCTCTGACTGGTCATCCTCCCATTCTTCCATCCCCTGTTAAGGAACCGACACAGTTTTCGCTACTTTTGTGTGCAATCTGGCCAGCAGGGGGCGCTTGTCCACATTCCCTTGAAGGCTTCTCGCAAGCTTCTGGTTGGTAGTATAGTGAAAGGATGCTGGAATAGAAGAGGTTTTGATCAGATCCAGCACGGCTCCCATGCACAAGCCTTCTGCTTTCCATATATTTTTACTCACTGACTAAAGGAAGATTGTAGTGCTAGCAGCTTGGCCTTGGCACTTATTTGTATCAATAAGCATTTAGTCAGAATGAAGAGACCTGTTGATCACATCAAAAGCCTCTCTAGGCCAACATCCCTGTGACTCTGGTAGCCATCTAGAGACCTATGAGAGAACAAAGCACAACAGCAACAACCGACTTGCATTCCTTATCAGCTGCTACAGAGCTTGGAAGCCAAGCAGGATGGGTGACTTTAACGTTGAAAACCACCCAGAGAGCTTCGGCTAGGGGCAGTATAGAAATGTAATAGAACAACCATCACCACCACACTGGCTCTGACTTTAGAGATAGACAGCCTTATTCTCCATCCATCTGTCTAATTTCCTTATAAAGCCATCTAGTACCTTCTTGGTCTTAGCAATGGATGATGATTCTAAACTATGTATCTGTAGAGGTATGCCTCCCATATAGATGCCCATCCTGTGGTACTTGCAACTCAATTAGACACCTAGTACTTGATTGTGTACCCTTATCTCTTGGTTACCAGTTCTGGAAAAAGAGTCCTCAGGTTAAACAAGCGCTTCCAAAGACTTTGCTCCTAAATTTTAAATGGGATGCCCACTGAATTATTACAGCTTTAGTGTTTGGGTATCTGGAGTTGTATCTTCCTATCTCAGCCTGCTTGTATCTTGAGAACTGTGGGGAAGGATCTTCTCCAAGTGCTTTCAATATGTTATAGAACCACAAGGGGACAAGCTTCTGTGCTGTGTCCCCCTTATGGTGGAGCACTTCCCTTTTACACATATGTTTGGCATCATCTGTGCAGTTCTTCTTGCACCAGGTTAAAACCAGGCATTATTCATCTTGTGGTGTTGAAGGCCTACCTGCCTCTCTCTTGCTTCTATTACTCCTTTTCTTTCCTTTTTGAGGGAGTGTTGTATTTTGCAACTACTTGTTGTACACCACAGCAGCATCTGTAAGTAAGATGGACAGTTTATACATTCTTTTAAAAATTAATTGCAGCCCTGAAGTTTCACTTTTAGATTCCACTGAATAAGAAATCGGAGCCAATTAGAATAACTACCACAGCCACCCACACAAAGCCACCCCCCCTCATGTTTCTGTGGAAGTGATTGTAGTGGGAATGAGGGCCAGTTGTTTGGCCACATCTCTGCACTGAGAGGGACCAGATGGTCCAGTCCTGTGTGGTGCTGAGAATATATGCCTTAAGCCTGAGTTAAATGCTTCAACCCAGCATTTCCAGCCCTGTTCACAGGGTCATCTGGAGGGCCATTGCAGGGCTTTTTCAAAGGGTGAGCTGTCCATTGACAGCAAGGGAGAAACATGTCCACATTTTTTTCTTCCTTTAATTTTTAGGTGGTGGTAAGAGCCATTGTGATGACAGAGCTCCCATTGTCATCTGTCACAACAATGAACAGCCCCCTGGGTCAGTTGCCTGTTCCCCTCAGAAGGAAAGGGTCCAGGGTTGAGGGATGGTTCATGGTCATCCGATTTGCTGCTTCCACCTGATGATTATATTTAAAACTAACAAACCATCTGCCTCTGCACCAGTGGTAAGGTCACTTCCTCACAAACCCTTGGGAATTTTGTCCCTAGTTTAATTTTAAATGTATTGTTCTAAAGTGCTTATGAGACATGTAAGCTACACTTGGAAATGATCAGGTTAACAAACTTCAAGTCACAATCCTATGCATGAGTAGACAGAAAAACATCCTAAAACCTTCCAACATTGGCCAGCTAGCCATGGGAATGCTGGAAATTATAGGATATTTTATCTAAATGTTCATAGAATTGTGCCTTAATTAGCTTGTGTTTATTAACTGGGATTGAAACGTTTGTTCTACAGAAAAGCAACATGCTAAAAGATGAAAAATATGTTGAATTCTTGCAAGAAATAGTGGGAGAAATTAAACCAGAGTTTTGAGTGCCACTTTTTTCTAGGAATAGAAACTTAACCAATCTATCCAATCAGTTGGAATCTGTGATAAATGGGAGGTTGTTGCTCAGTGGTTGAACGCTTGTTTTGCAAGTCAATCTGTGTCATCCCCAGCTAGGGCTTGAAAAGACTCCTTTTGGGAATTCTGGAAGTCTGCTTCTAGCCTGACAATCTAGATGGACCAGACCAGTTACCTAACTTGTAGCATTCCTAACATCATCAGAAATGATCTCCACAGGAAGTCTGAGATGAAACAGATTTAAGTGTTCAACTTGAGAGGACTTCTGTCCTGAAAGGCAGCATAGAAAGGAAGCCTAGAAGTGTATTCAGTATCTATCTATCTATCTATCTATCTATCTATCTATTCGAATTTAGAGGCCGCTGAATAGCCCAACAGGACTCTCTAAGCGGTTAACAACACTAAAAAACAGGCCAGCAGAAAAAGTATAAGTACAGAGGGAAGGGGGGGAACCTGTCGGTAGCAGAATGAGCTCTTATCACCAGGAGTTAAAATCCGTTCTCAAAATACCTGCAAAAGAGGATGGGTTTTGCCTGGCACTGAAATGAGAATAGTGATGGTGCCGGGTGGCCCTCTTTAGGAATCAAACAGAGTTGTAAAAAAAACAACCAGATTCATTTTTAATCCACTTGAGTGCCACTGGCTGCCATCTGCCTCCAGTGGTTTCTTATGGTTCCTTTGTGGATCAGAGCCAGGTCCAATTCACTATGCACAGTGATCGCGGTGGCACTAAAAATACCAGTAAGCAAACAAGGTAATCATATGGTCTTGGTATTGCTATGATGTGAGCACATTTTCCAAATCTAGTAAGTATACTTATTATCGTTATCACTGCCTGACTTGTAAGAATGTTGAATAAGCAAAGAATTTAACATAAGTGGGTACAGAAATCAGTGGACTTCCACATTGCTTAATCCAGCATATATTATTTTTTTTTTTTGTTTATATCCTGCCTTTTTCCTACAAAGGGCTCCAGGCAGCTTACATCATTCTCCTCCTCCATCTTATCCCCACAACAACCCTGTGGGGTAGGTTGGGCTGAGAGTCTGTGCCTGGCCCAAAGTCACCCAGGTGGCTCCATGGCTGAGCGGAGACTAGAACCCAGATCGCCTGAGTCCCAGTCCCACGCTCTTAACCACTACACCACACTGGCTCTCATTCTCATTGTTTCTTCATTCACAGGAATTCACAGGAAACAATCCTCAGTGTTTCTTCATTCACAGGTTCCTTTAGCGGTGGATTTAACTCATGCTTTTTCTAGGATAAGGTTCTCCTTGGTCTTCTGGGCATTCCATTGCAATGCATGTGTTATTGTTGCAAAGCACATATATGCTATTTTTGGTGCTTTAAGCAAGCCCTTATCTAATGGGCAGCACCTGTGGTGCAGTGCATGGAAATTGCAGCATAACTCTGCCCCTAAGAGAAAATGGCATGAATCTTGTCTTAGACATGCAAAGGGTTACATCCCGAATTACAAGGCAAAAGCCAGGAATGGGATAGCGAAGGAACAAATGCCATGTAAAAAAATTGACCTATTTGGCCAACACAAATGGGACTTTCTGATTCTTGAGCTATTCTCCTCATCCTTTTTCCCTCTCAGTCCAGACACAAAATGACATCCTTACCAAACTGTTGAAAGGATGGATTCTGCACAGGTCTCTCTGCAATGGGGATCCCAGCTCTGACATCATGGCATTAAGGAATTTTAAGATGCATCCTACACTGACCCTGTGTATCCAGTTTCCCCAGGAACCATGGAAATTTCACACAAGATCTTCCTTATACTATGTGATGCCTGGATCCAGGGGTATCAGGCCTGGATCCAGGAGGAGCAGGGAGATGGGACAGTTACATTTGCTTTATGTAAATTGCCTGCTGTGGGGGTGGGCTTGGATCTGGGCCTGGATACTATTAATGCTT